>JAODUH010020000.1:0-25744 GCA_027564835.1 Typhlichthys subterraneus | reverse complement strand
CCCCCCCCCCCCCCCCCCCCCCCCCCCCCCCCCCCCCCCCCCCCCCCCCCCCCCCCCCCCCCCCCCCCCCCAATGAAACTTTGAGCACGTCAGCTGTTTTATCAGACTAGGTCTCGGAGGAGGGGTTTATGTAAGTGGTTTTATTGCATGCCTGCATCAATGGGTGGGCATTTATGAGATTAGCGCAAAGTAAACTTCTTCTGAGAGCGGTTTGCTCAGCAGACGTCAACAGTCAGCATTACGAAGCAAACGCAGAGAAACCGAGATGGCTGGAGCGTGCGAGGTCAGGGCAGGTGATGGAGTCACATGCGTGGCTGATGTCCCTTGATGGCGTGACCTGTACGCTGATTTACAAATGTTGCTATTCTCCATCCATGTAGGCAGCAGGGGATTATTGAAGGGTCTTTTCTTTACGTTATACAGTTTACACTGTACGTCTTTATATCTGCCAAATATTAACAATACACACAATAAGTGTTATATAATGTAACACAGGCCTATTGGTAGTACAACACAATTACAGAGAGAAAAACATAACCGGAGAGAAATAAGTTGCTCGCGTTCTTTTAGTTTAAGAATGGACTGTTTGGAACTGAAAAATAGAATTTTTAAGATGATACATTAGATACATTAGATGCTGTCGGTATTTTCTTCTAGCTCTCCTCTGTACAACATGTACACAAAGCACAGCAACACTATCAAAATAAGTAATAGCCTACTTTTATTGCCTCAGGAGGGGTAAAAAGAGACTCCCAGTCAAATAAACAGCCATAGGCTGTATGCCAATAAGCAGCTTGGAAATCAGAAATAAAAGCCTTACGCTTTTGCTGAATTGTTTTTGGGGGAAGAGAGTATAGTGTCAGACACCGTCTAACCCAGTGATATAGTATCAGGTGGGAAGTGGCACTACATCACTCAAGGGGAGACAAACCCAATCTGCCACTTAAGGTCCACTGCTTTCAGGGGAGGGTAGACTGTATACACCCAGGAAGTATCTCTCTCTCTCTCTCTCTCTCTCTCTCTCTCTCTCTCTCTCTCTCTCTCTCTCTCTCTCTGGTCGGCCCTGTCGCCTGTTAGCCATGCATGGCAACAGCTGGGCAATTTGATTAATTTGTCTGAAGGCAGTGATTTATTCGTTTGTAAGGGACCCAGGTGAACTCCACAATGGGGTTTTCAAGGAATGCACACAAAGGCATCGCACATTCCCGCCTCGCTCTATATCTTGCTATTTTTATTAACTTTTCTCTTCTCCTTTTCTCTCTTTCCTCACCCTTCTCTCTTTTTAATTTGCATTAATCAGCTTTGACAGCGAGCAAGACCAGTGTGTTAAATGTTAATTTCTAAACTTGACACATTTTTGTTTGAAGGAGGTATCTCTGATACATTTTAATGGACTATCTGCTTTGATTTCTCATTGCGTGGACTCAAGTGTTAAGTTATTCTACCCCTTGCTGAATTAAAAATAAGGCTGTAACTTTCTCCTCAACCAGACTATAATGTCTGAAGGAAACCTGATGAATATCACATCGCTTTGGTAATCTGAGAACTAAGGAACAAAAATGTCTCTTTTTATGTTTGCCAGGAGAGTTAACATTTTTGTATTCCTTTGAAATAACAAGTTCCTGCACTAAACACGAATTAATGTCTGAAACAGATTAGCTGCTGCACTTCATAAATAAAAACGCAATTGAGAAGACTGAGGGACACTTGTAGTTTATAGTGTGTCAAAGAGTGTTTTTATTACAGGAGTAGTGCTGCTAAGATGGACTCAAGTGTACGAAACTGTCAAGAACAGTGGCATAGAGTATGTAAATGCAGTCCATTATATCTGATACCTCATGCTGTTACCACTACACCATGTTTAAAATGATAAACCTCTCCTTAATCACTGAGCAGGAATACTGCACTGTACAGTACATATTGCTGTTGTGGAGTACTATAGCTCCATCTATAGACAGAACAACATTAACAAATCAGTGCCACTGCTTGTGGATCTCTCCCCTTTCCCTCTTTCCTTTTATATATCCTCCTTTATAGGACAAGGAACCATATTTGGTCACTTCCCTGAACATTCAAAACAGCGTTGCTACGCTTCTCTGTGAGGGTGTAAAAACACATGGATTCATCCCAGCCATTCACAGAAATTCAGGCTATGTCACAGTTAGTTACACCAGGGCATCTGACCAATCAGGAGTTGCCCGGAGCATTTCCACTTCAGTGTACTTTCGGAATTCGAAAAAACACTTCTGTGTTCCTACCTACTCCGACATCTACAGTTAAAACATCGAAATTAGAAATGTAGTCGATGAAACTCACACCTTATGCAGTTGAATAGTTGTGCTCTATGATGAGATTGCCGTTGTTTGAATAGGATTTAAATAAATTAATGAAATCTGTTTATGAAAAATGAAGGCAGCATATTTGATCATCAGGGGTGTTATTTTTTTTATTTAAAAAAATTTTTGCGTTTAAACATACTACATACAAATTATAAAAATTGTGTTTTGTTTTTAACAAATAATGCATTATAACTTTGGACAATTATTTAATAGCGCATCTGCTTCATAATGTACAATTAAGTAGTTACCTAAGGGTCTGAACTGGACTTTGACACGTGAAGGAAAGAAATCATGTTATTAATTAAAAATAAATACAAAAATAGTTTAAAAGTTTAAAAAGTTTTTTTTGGGAAGAAAACGTACCATACAAATCCAAATCCACTCTCCCCACACAAGACAACTCCAGCCTGAACATTGCTGGTCTTCCCACTGTCAACAACCGCGAAAAGTCTTGGTGTCATTTTTGATAACTCCCTTTCATTCGACTCACACATGAAAACCATTACCCGGGCGTCCTTCTTTCACATCCATGAGTGTCAATGGGAATATGGCTTTGGCTCATTCGTGTCGAATGCCAGCGCTCAACGCTGTGATATGAACTCGCGTACCTGACCGTTGAAGACAAATGCGCATGACTGCTATGACGTCTGCCCCCAAAAACTTTGATTAGGCTCCACCCCTATTGGCGGAACGCTCTTTTGAGCAGTTTCAGTTTAAATGAATGGGCGCCATTTTAAAATAACGTATCCAGCTCTTATAAAACATCCACGGCTACAACAGAAGCAGAGAAAACAGCTGCTACGGGAGCTGGGACATACCAAACTACATATTCCTTCAAGTTCTCAGGCACGTAGACGCGGGGGAATAGAAGAGTGGCGTTTTCTCTAGCTGGGCGGCAATGCACATCTAGGCGCCGCCGGTGTGTGGGTTGTACATAGAAAACAATAGGGGCGTCTTGACGTGCGTCGAACGCCGCCGGTGTGTGTTTGGGCTTTATGTCTTTTCCTTTTCTCCCCCTTCAGTCTGTGTGAAAACACCAGCCACGCTATCGGAAGAGGCAAAATGCTGACGCCAGCCCTCTGGGCTCAGTGTTTTCACGCTCAGCTTTTCTAATCTGGTTTATCTCAGGTGCTGCCAATAGCCGGTTTAATTAATGAGAGGATATTCCTAAAGTAATTTAGCCAGCACAGGATTATAAAATGACACATCATACTCGACAATGCATAGTTAGAGAGAGAGAGAGAGAGAGAGAGAGAGAGAGCGAGCATTATCAGCAAATCATCACACCAGAGATCTTGAAATCTGAGAGATGCCTGTTTGAATGTGCAATATTTAAAGCATATACATCTGTCATCTGTATGGTACAATGTGGTGTGTACAATGTGTGTGTTTCAGGGCATTACGATTTATCTGCGCACGTAGGGGGAGTCCCCATACTAATTAAGCACGGGCCTGTTAGAGCAAGCTCCTGAGGCTGAAGCATTAAGAAGTGCCACTCCGCAGCTCATAGCGGCAACATAGCCATCCTCACACCACACACACAGAGTGAGTGGTGTGAGGATGGAGGGATGGATGCATCACTGGGTGGGTGGACGGATGGACGGATGGATGGATGGATGGATGGGTGGGTGGGTGGATGGATGAATGTGTGAATGGATGGGTGCGTGGATGGGTGGATGGATGGATGGATGTGTGGATGGATGGATGGGTGGGTGGATGGGTGGATGGATGGATGGATGTGTGGATGGATGTGTGGTTGGGTGGGTGAATGGATGGATGGATTTGTGGGTGAATGAATGGATGGATGGATGTGTGGATGGATGTGTGGGTGGGTGGATGGGTGGATGGATGGATTCGTGGGTGGATGAATGGATGGATGTGTGGATGGATAGATGGATAGATGGCTAGACATTAACAGATGGCTATACACTAACATTAAAGACTATAAATTGCATCACATGTTTGGAACATCATTCATAAAAATTTGGTGTGGTGGATAATTTTGTAAATGGCCAAATTAATAATATTTACAGCGTTGAGATGCAAATCTCAGTTCGCTTGGCTCCATGAATAATTGAGTGCGAGCAATCACTTTGAATAATTCATTTCTAAATATTCTTCAATGCCTTTTTTTTTCTTCTCCGTGACCAGGGGGCAAGCTGAGTTTTGTGACAGCAGCGAGGTGGACGGTAATTACGCTGTGCTTCTGCGGCCTCGCTTAATTGCTGGGAGAAGTTCCTTTGAGCCAGTAGGCTTCTATAGAGAGGAAGAACAGTGATGGAGAGAGAGGGGGGGGGAAGAGAACAGGGTGGAAAATTACAGTCTTTCTCATTCATGCTGTGCCTCTCTCTCTCTCTCTCTCTCTCTCTCTCTCTCTCTCTCTCTCTCTCTCTCTCTCTCTCTCTCTCTCTCACACATCCTTTTACTCTTCCTCTCATCATGAGGGTTTTCTGAACCAAAGCTGTTTGCTTGTGTTTCTGCTGCTTACAATATGAGCAGAATATTGATGCTAAAGGGATTAATTACTTGTTTTTTGTGGGGAGGTTTGTTTTTTTTGTTTTTTTTTTACTTCATTGCCTACATTCTAACAATGCGCCCCTGAGAATGGCGCTGGGAGAGCACACCAGACATTGACAGAGGTGGGAAATTAGATGGGCTTTAAGAGATAAGTTGATGTGTGCTGTGTGAGGCCCCAGGACCCCTAGGTCCTAGTAGGAATGCGGAGCGCCTGATTAAAAATCACAGCTATCATTAAAGCAGCTCACCCACTCTGAGTTTTTAATTGAGGGGATTTAAGTAGACACTGTGACTCCACTGACTAAAGGAGGAACCAGTGCATCCTAAAGGCACATTTTCAGGACCCCATGCGGCTAGGGCAACTCATGTTAATGACGAATATGCCAATTAATCTCTGCTGAATGAAATGCATCACTGATGTGAGACTCATGCGCACGCATCTTGTCAAAACTGTTTTATTTACTTAACGCTGCTTCTGCCCCAGGTGTTGCTTCCAGTGAGGAAACAAAACTGATTTATCATTGTGGTATATCGTATTTTGCATCGCGTGAATGCAATTACCGCGAGAGCGCGGATCCCGTGCAATAACTCAAACCTGTTTTCTTCTCCCCAAAATCTTATGCTGAGGCGTGTGTGATGGGTTGCTTCATCGGCACTGACATAAACTAAAACATAGTGTCAGGAATATGGGAGACAAGAAAGCACTTTGTGGAATTTCTTTATGGCCAGATAGATGATGCACACCTGCTCTGATTATGTCCATGAAACAGAGTTCTTGGCTGTGCCATCCATCTCCGGAAGCAGGAACGTTCCTGCTGCGGAACTCAGATCCCCTGGTGTGAGCTAACGGCACAACAAAGACTTTCACTTTGGAAACTTTGGAATGGATCTTTTATATTTATTTATTTATTTATTTATTTATTTATGTTTTATAGTGAGTGTAGACCTGCCTTGCATTGTCTTGTTAATTACCTCTTGCAGTGTCAGCCAAAAGCATGCTAACAAAATAAAACTATCCTCTTCCCCTCTCACGTTCAACAGTGCAGAAACCTTAAGTGCTGCCTCCTCGCCACTAGCCATCGACCTGCGCATTGTAACGATGGCTGAGAAATTGCCTGCGCTACGAAATGATGAGGCCCGCTAGTGCAGGATTAAGGAAGGCATGGATTGCTATTGATTTCTATCTGATACAATCATTTAATTTGGGTTCAAATCTCGTGCAGTGCATTGTTATTCCAATCCAGAGATCTTTTAATTGACTCCCCTACCCTTGCTCCCATCAGAGCGGGCTGAGGCTAAAACAGTACACCCCTCTGTGCTAAGGGGGTTAGCGTCTCCTGTTGTCCTGGCCATTCCCGCAAAACGTGTTAATTAAAGCCGGGTAGAGGACTTAGACACTCTGCTCCCCATCACCAACCCCCATCGCCAAGAGACCTGAGATGGAATGAGGTCTCGGGGAAGATGTCGCCCTGGTTGGCCGATATGTCCAGCAGTTAATACGCCAACGCTCTGCTTTGACAGATTGGTGAAGAGAGAGCTTGTTTACTTTGAGTGATCATTTTGTGTTGAGCTTCCCCATTTTCCCCAAGAAAATAGGGCCAATTTATTGAACGGCCGTGTCTCATGGGTGAGTGTTTTTAATTTGTTGTCTTTGTTTATAAGATGGATCACCAGGCATCTGCAGAATAGCATAGATACGCATGTGCGGTGCGACGGGAATACCTGTACCTCGGTATTTCCAGTTACAAACGGTTAAGAAAACGTGATGCAGAAATCGTAAGCCAGTTCTTATTTCACAACAAGCACTATCAAGCAGCCGCTGTTATTTGCTGCGGATGCGTTGAGTCGACGGCACTTAAATCTGTATTATTTGTCCGCTCTAATGCAACCTGATGTTCAAAATTATGTTGATCCTTTTCACTTCACCCCAGGCTTGTGGCAGCTCATTATCCCAAACCCAGCGTTACCGTGGCAATGAATTCCACACAGAAGTATCACAGACGTGCTTTTTAAAGGGCTTGTTTCCCAGCGCACTCCTCAATTAGTCCGATCCAGAGCCATGTATAGAGGGAGCAGCATCAGCTCTGTTCACTCCAATGGACCGTTTTTTTCAGCAATGGCATATCGTGGAACCTCAAAATAGTTCCCGGAATTTAGCCTAAATACGAAGTTCCTTAAAAATTATATTGTAAATGTAAATCTGTGCATTTATTCACTACTAATGACCAAAACATTTAGTTATTTATCTCTACAGCGACTCAAATTGCCCATCCAAGCACTTCCTGGAACTGTTTTGCCATAGGTTTTGCCTCTCCATGTGAAAACGCGGAACTTTCGTTGGCGTAACTCTCTCTTTCCATGGCTCTGGTCCAATTTATGTAGCACGGCCAAGATTCACCTCCAGAGCAGGGGTGCAAGCAGCCAAAGCTGCTATTGATTTGGCCCTGCTTTTCCCCTCAGCCATTGATTAAATCTCCGGCATTATCTGCAGTGTACCACAGAGGGATGGCGTTATTGCTCTACGCTGCTGTTGCCTGCCAGTCTGTAGCCCCACCAGACGAAGAAATAAGAACACCAGAGGTAGATGAAAGAGACAGAGAGAGAGAGAGAGAGAGAGAGAGAGAGAGAGAGAGAGGGGGGGGGGAATGGGGGAGGGGGTGTGGGTGATGAAAAGACCTCCAAAGCTTCTCTCTTTTCCATTTTTTTTTTTAAATTCTGAGAACAGATTTGGCCTTTAGTGAAGGTCTCACTAGAAACAAGAGTGGTCAAGGAGGTCACTGGGGTTCAGCGGGAAACGCCCACGCCAGCCCACCCCCTGCCCCAAACCCCAAACTATCTGTGGGAGCTCGCTCACACCCTGATGGCTGACGGAGACAGTGCCCCAGCCAAGTGTTTGACACCCCCCCCCAGGAGGAATCCAGAGGATGCCCAAGTGGGGAAAGGCACATTTGGGATTATACGTCCAATCACTAGCCCCTCTATCAGTTTACACATATACACAGGACTAGCCTTAGCTTGACGTGTATGTTTGTGTGCGTGTGTGTGTGTGGTGTGGGAAGCTACATGCTATGTACTGTATGTGTGCAGGGAGGAGGGGGCTAAAGGAGGAGGGTCCCTACGGTCTAGACAGCTAATTATCTTAGCGAGAAAACAATCAGACTAACAAGACAACCAAAGTTATTAGGGTGCTCTCCCATTATCTCTGCTGGTCTCCCAGGGCCTAAGACACGGTGACAGGTTGAACTTGAGAAGCAGGATGCTTTCAGCTACAGTGCGCATACACACCTTGACAGCCTAACTCTGGCACACACACACACTGACATGAATGCAAATACTGTTTATTAGCAAGCCCTAGTGTGCAATCATACTCATCCAGACAGATCACTTCTGCAATAAGGTAAATACCCTGCCTTCTTCACGGCCCATTTTGATCATGTCTTTAAAAATAAAATATGGATCACTCCATGTTTGTTTCGGCACAATGACAGCCACGGTTATTTTTTAAATGTCATATGCAAAATGGAAATGACTCTCCTCTGCACTTTCCCTAGGCATGACCGCACCGCTAACTTATATGTCGTGTGTAGCGTACGCTGTTGATTTAAATAAAAGAACACAAGCTTGCCGCGTCAAAACAGCGTCTTGCCTGCATGCACCGCACAGGCATGGCCACGTTTCAAGCACAGATACCGGGAGCACAAGCACACACGCTCTCCGAACAACGCGTTAAATAACATTGGGAGAAGCCACGACTACAGTAAAATCTGAGCAGACAGTGCCATGCGAGCATATTTTATGGTGACCCATAAATCAAAGGAAGGTTCAGTGCATACAACGTGCGCTCGCACGCACATAAACACGCACACGGCAACAAATAAAATCAGACAGAACAGCGATGCATGTAATCATAGACGTACTTAGTTAAGTTTAACGACATTTCCCTTGCGGAGAGCAATTGGCTTTGTGTTAAACCGAACGTAATCTCGCAGCAAGCAACCCTGAGCGTACGGGGAGCGTATACCGTACACAGTATATGTCACAGAACATAAAGGGGCTCGCGATGTCGAGCGAGAGCAGATGCGGTCCCGCGGGGGTTCGACTGGCACTGGGCTGCTTTGCCTTGGCCTTTCTCCACGGCTTCCCACTGGTGCCGGGCTGCAGGAGATGCCTTTAATATGGCTTTAAGTCCCATTGAACAGTGGGGAACCTGGGGATCCAATTTAATACCAGCCAGCTGCCTTACTCGCCAGCTTGCAGTCAGCCATATGTACTGTGGGTGTTAGCGGGAACGAGTGTTAGCTAGCGTGTGTTTAGGTGTGTGTGTGTGTGACTGAGTGAGTGAGCAAGCGAGCGTGTGTGCGTGTGTGTGTGTGCAGTCATGCACGTGCGACAGCCTGTGGATGTGAATGTAGGATGAGCCCCACAACGCAGCAGCAGGGTTTAAACAATAATAAGCCGGCTATAGGAGTGAGCATGAAGAGGATTGAAACCACAGTCAAACTATGCCCGTGTAACACAGCACTGAAGCTTCCCTATGCTCGGCTGCAGCGGAGCGAGCACGGCTGAGACAAATGGGGTTGGGAAGGGCCCCTCCGCCGCTTGGGCATAACAGACAGACTTTGTCCTGCACCCCCCTCCCCACCACAGAAGAGGCCCAGAGAGTTGAGGTTTGACACAAGGCCTTCTGGGCCTCTCGGGAGGGAGCAGGTAGCCTAACCTCAGCCCCGACCCCCATACCGCTACACGGGCCCCTAAGCCCACCCCCCCGCCCGCCGCTTAAACGGCTTAAACACACGGATGACATTTATTGTGCTTTGGAATACAGAGCACATACAGTGCTTGTATGTGCTTGGACCGCATATGTGTGTGTGTGTGTGTGTGCGTGTGTGTAGGTGTGCGTGTGTGTGTTCGTGTGTGTATGTGTGTGTGGTGGGAGGGGGAAAGGGGGTGCTGCAGAAGCAAGCATGCTTCATTACTTAAGGAGAAGCTTGGCTCACAAAGGGCCTATTGATCACGTACCATCCAGCGCTGGGTGTCGTTAACGCTTGCTGACATTCACTGCTTCCCGTGGACGCGAGATGCGCAACGCGAGCTCCAGAGAGACACGGGACTACTGCAGATACAGTCTTGTCTTCTTCGGTTGATGTGCATGCGTGTGCGCGTGCGTGTACGTGTGTGTTTATGTGAGTACGTAAAGAGTAATGATGCACCGTGCCTGATGGGAGAGTCACATCTGCATGATGGATGGTCGATTATACAGAGATCTTCTTGCTCGTTCGGGGCCCATTGCTGCGTTATTAGCATGCATATAAATGGCTCACACCGGGCAAATGCTTCCCTCTCTCACTCCGAAGACATTAGCCATGCAGCCGCGTCGCTCCATCAATAACTCCTAGTCACATACAGGGAATTAGCTTGTGCGCACGTCTGCTTGTGTGTGTTGAGGAAAGGACAGACAACAAGCTAGTTTACGTTTTTCCGGGAAAGCCAGGCTGAGAGTCACTAACATCTCTGTCTCTCTCTGCAATCGAGTGACACGACAGACTAGAGTAATGCTTGCATGCGTGTGTGTGTGTGTGTGTGTGTGGAGGAGGAGGAGGAGGAGGAGTGAAGAGTGAGCGTTTTTCCAGGCTGTGTATTTCAAGCAGTTTTGTAAGTGACATCATGGGCCCTTAAAAGAGGAGAAGTGCTGAAAAGAGTGCAAACGCGATTCGCAGCTTGGCCAATAAAATTAGAAGGCTACATTTGCGGATGAGGATAGGTTTTAAGAAAAGTTATTTCCCTAACATTTTCTTTGTGTGTGTGTGTGTGTGTGTGACCATATGTGTTTTTCTGTCATTTTATGGGTGTATTTCTTCTTCTTCTGTGTGGGTGTGGGTGAGCGCGTGGGTGAGCGCGTGCGTGCGTGCGTGTGTGTGTGTGTGTATACATATAGTGAAAGCCTTATATACTAATGGACTATTGGTACTAGATACATCATGTATATTTACATAACTCTGTCACTAAGAATCACAGTTATGTTTTTAATGTGCATGATGTTTACGTGTGTGCATATGTGTGTGTGTGTGTGGGCATGAGGCACAATCTTTGCCAAAACACTTTTTTCCTAATTTACTACCTGGCAGTGCTCAGCATGGGGGAGCCTATAATCCTAGGAAGCATAAATCCTGGTAACACACATGTTATTGCTCTTTTTATGTTGAAATTTGCCTTGGCTCTGAATGTTACAAACAACACTGTCTTTAGCAACACAATTTGTTCTACACAACCGCCATTTGTTTTATGGACTATATACATTTCAGAGAAACAGGCTGACACCAAGAGTTATAGCCAAGTATAATTAATTATCTTCCTCCCCGATAATCTACAAAGTGACACTAGCGCCATATTTAAGAGGAAGAAGGTGAATTATTTAAAATGTCTGGCTGTATATCTCATCTCATATTGCTATAGTAAATCATTAGTGGGCACGATCGCAGTCGCTACTACAGGGTATTTCATACAGTAAATCTGCATGTACCGTATGTGTAAGCTTGTGTGCTTAGGTGCTTTGTGTTCATGTGTGCGTGGGTGTTTGTGTGTGTGTGTGTGTGTGTGTGTGGGGGGGGGGGGGTTGTAACACAAAACATGTAGCAGCTAGTAGCTAATACAGCAGCTAGTCACACAGCCCTGTGAAGGAACAGGGATGGTGTGTTTTGATAACCAGCCAGGTATCTACTAAGCACATTATTTCATGAATGAAGGCTAAATTATACCATAGCACAACATCACAGCCATCCTTACCCGCTAAACAGCCATGTACCCATAAGCACCTATTAATTAATTAATGAAGGGTTACATAGCACGAAACCACAGCCGTTCAGCGAGTTATGATAGATAATGGGCTAGCTGCTAGCTGCTAGCTGCTAGCAACAACACAAAGTGATATTCGGTTAAACAATAAATGTTAAGGTTAAACAAAGACATATTCTATCTTTGTTATTATCACGGACATAACGTTAAATGTTTTGTATGATATGACTGATCAATGACCCAAATAAAAGCATTATTACTCGCGGTACCAAAAACGGCAATCCGTTTTCGGCAGGGGATACAATTTCGGTATGACGTGCGTGCGTCTTTATCAATGAGCAATGTTTAGGTTAAGTAAATAAACACAACATTATTTAAGCAGCCTATTTCTAATCTGTGTACTGTTTCAATAGCCTATATTCATCTTTCTATCTTCTATTAATGTTGATATTAATGTGCAGAGTGCATCACTCTTGATAATATGCCTGTCCTGCAGACTAGTTGTTTATGCTATGGTGGCCTACCAGTTACTGTATTAAAAACTAGATTTACAGATTTGGTATGTTTAATGTTGAACATTAACCTTTTACGTATGGTTTGTGTACTGGTGATCAACATCAGTTCCTTTCCTTGTATACTACATAGCTGGCCATATCTTCATAGGGGCATTACCAAACAAACTGTTTGCAGTAATCTACGCAACATACGCACGTTTCTCTCATTCGCCTGTTTCCCGCCTCTCTCCCCTTTTTTAGCCAATACAGACCAGGAAGCTAACAGTCCAGTTTGAAAGACTTACTACTTCTCCGTGCCACATCGACATTGCTAATTCCAAAAACAGACTAGATATACTTGCTTTTAATGGAATGTGTCCTTTAATGATGCAGATTTACATACAGTGTGTGTGCGTGTGTGTGTGTGTGCGTGTGTGTGTGTGTGTGTTTGCTTGCATGCGTGTGTGTGTGTAAGATTTGGACAAGTGAGACACCTGCCACTTAAAAAAAAAAAAACAGCTAATCCACTAAGTGTTTCTCAAGCCATTATCTTTTTTTTTTTTATACAGACAGTCTAGCAGCCATTATCTACCAGTAATTTCTCCCTATTAGTTTGGATCGAAGCATTAGGCTAACAGCTTTTGTGTTTGTTTGTTTTTTGGCGCCATTAAAGTGGTCAGCACAAACGTTGAAATAAGTAAGTAAATAAATAAATAAGTAAATAACTGGGTGAACCTTCCACAGCACGGAAGGAAAACATAAATGAATCACTTTACGGGATGTGAACTTCTCTTTAACCTCGCATATTTTCAGCGTGGAATTTGTGGAGGCCTTTGAAAAAGACATGGCTGAGTAAACTTTGACCCATATAGCTTCAGCTTATGCATCCTTTCTGGTTAGTCAAATGTCTGTACTGGGGAGGCAGTATAGTCTAGAGACGCTGTAGGTGCAGATGTGGAGAAGGGGAGATGTATCGTACAGCAGAGATTAGCACTGAACGAGGAGCTCTGGGGGAGCAGTGAGCAGGGAAAGCAGAGGAGGAGGAGGAGGAGGAGGAGAGGAAGACAGTGAGGTAAGTGAAAAGACAGGGAGGAGGGCAGTAATGGGGTCAGACTTTAAGGTGAAAATAATCCATCATTAAACCCCCAACACACACACACACACACACACACATGTACACTGTGCTCCAATACACCACTGTAAGTGCCCACACTCACACACACACATACACACACGTCTAGCATCAAACCCTGACTCAGTGCATATTTATTTGATGAAAACCAGAATGCCCGTTTAGATGGAGGACTCATGCACTACAGGACAACCTGTGTCTGTGTTGACGATATGTAAAGCCTCAGGATGATCCCCGGTGGGATCGCAGCCTGCTGCTGTCTCGCTACAAGTTTACATGACCACTTGATGGATACCTCTGATTCTATTAGCCAGCTGTGCAGTCTATCTGCGCATGTACTGTACAGTACCCTATGGAGCGCTACATCACCGCTAAATGCCCCGCGGCTACACTCCTGTTTCACCCCGGTTCCATCTCAGTGCCGCCATGACATCGTGAAATGCCCTCATACTGTTGTCGACAGCTTGTTCTAAAGCCCCTAGTGGATTGTTTAAAAAGAAAAATCCATATTTCATAATCACTTATCTGCATGTTTTTAAAGGTTGTGGTAAAGTGTATATACTCCATTTCCACCACATCACAGCTGTTAATGTTTTGAAAAAAGCAAATCTGCATGGCACATGGCATAGCCTCGCGAAAAACAACCAAGTTCTGCAAGTTTTATTTCGCTGTGAAAATCAGTCTGGAAAGCTTAGGAATACTTGCAAATGTGTCCGAGTAACAACTGAACTTACCAGTCAGCTTGGTAGCTTTACCGGCCTGGGTTCGGTGTGCCAACAGCGAAAGTGCCTGCTCTTTGCAAACAGTTTCGATGCACGGCTCCCCGGATGGACCTGTGACTAGCACTCCATCTGGTGGGTCAGATTAGCAGGATATATGGAGAGTTACAGAACAGTGTGTGCCTATTGCTGTAGGGAACGGAGCTCTCAGGAGGGGGCATGCCAGATTCAAACCATAAAAAAAGAAGATTCATCTTTGAGATGTTCAACCATGAGTGTGATTGCAGGCACAAATGGACAACCTGTAAATGCACATGCCTACTGCTCTTAACGCTAAATAGTGCGGTCATGTGACCTTCTGTGTTCTTAAACAGCATAAGACTGAATAACCTACGACCTCCGCATGGTTTTACTTTGGAATAAATCATTGCCTGTGGTCATGCGGTTTCTTTTGGGTGGTGGGGGGGGTATTTGTATTGGCTTCGGAAGTTGGTTGGCGCGGGGGGGGAGGTCGGGGAACGTGAGCTTTAAACCTCCAGCAGGTTCTCTCTGGAACGAGGCAATCTCCTTCGCTCTCAGAGCCTGCATTTTTAATGAGAACATCTGCTCCGATGCTCCTCTGGTTGAGCGGAGCCTGGCCTAATCACAGTCTAGCCCGGGCCCACCGTCACGCTAGAACAGTTTAGCCCAGAGATCAGATGTAGCCGGCCACTTCACACCACGCCGGAGCAGAGAGAGGGGGAAGGTTAAAGGGACCACACCACATGGATCGTACGCGATACCGCAACTAGATTCTGAGCTTACAGGAGCTGAAATGGGCCTAGGAATAGTGTCTGTGTATGTGAGACAAAGAGGGCATGCGGGGTGAGAGGGAAGAGAGAGAGAGAGATTTTAGAGGTGTTAAAGACTATATAACAGAGTCTTCTTTCTGCAGGTGTTGGTGTGGCCATGTCTCTCCCCTGGGCACGGTGTCTGATGTGTCGAGTGTGGAATGCTTCAGAGGTTCTGCCAACAACATCACGCAAGGCACACACTGTACGCTAATTAAATGAATTCAGGAAGTTTAATTATGTAATGCCAATATCGATAGATTATGTTAGCGATTACGTTTATGTTAGAGATTGTGTTTTTAAATTGTGATTACAGCATTACAGTAGATTACCATCCAGATACTTTAAGTGGTTTCAGCAACATCTAGAGTCAGTAAGTGGTAACTTATCACTTTGAAACCAAATGGATGTAGACTGCACATGGACAAATCGTGTCGCATTCGAAGGATGTTTCAGCTAGACATCAGAGAAAATAAAGCAAATATAAACAGTGGGCCGTAGGCTTGCCTTATTGTCATTGTTAGATTACGATGCAAAATATTTTTGTTGTGTTGCAAGAAAGCATTCCAGATTGTAGCAACGTAATTTTCCTTCTCATATGATTATCTATGACTAACCTCTATGACCTAGGGTTGGAATGGCCAGTGGAATAATTGTAAGATTTCATAGTCTGCTGTAATAGACAAAAAAATAATTAGCATATATAGTTCGTCGTGTTGCACAACTTGAAAACCACGTACCTGTTTCACTGGAACAATCCAAAAATGGGGATGTTCTCCTTGAAAACTTGAAGAGTGCACGTGTCCGTCTGGTTTACACACCGTGATTGGTCAATAGTTCCTTGTCTTCTGTGTTTGGCTACTTTGTTGAGAGTTTTTACAGTTACAGGCTTCTCTTCAGTCCAAATCGGACCCTGATTACCTGATTAACTCTTTCAAATCATAGTGTTTATGATTTATTAATGTGTCTGTACAATGTCCTCATTCTACATTCATCCTACAGTGCAGGGTGGAAAAAAAAAACACCCTACCACCACAACGATATAATTAAAGATTACAAAACAACATAACACAATTAGCGTGAGCCATGCCAACATGTGTGTGTGTGTGTGTGTGTGAGCAATAGAGAGAGAGAGAGAGTGCAGAGAGAGTGCACTCACACATACAGTTTTGTGGTCAATAAAAACATGTTCCGAAGTTGTAGTTTGATTGTATGTGTCTGCACCCTTAAATTAACTAAATACATGCGCACACTCACAGGGAAGAGAGAGAGAGAGTGTGTTTGTGTGTGTGTGTGCATGCGTGTGTCAGCGACAGGCAGACTGGCCCCTCAGCAGACTGTGTGTAGTGTAACAAGAGCTGCTGCGTTGCTGTGAGGCTGTTATAACCTCCATCTGAACCGCCTCCTCACCCAATCATACAGCAGGCATAATGCCACCTGAAGGATATCAACATCCTCCCTGTCTACAAATCATGTGTGTGTGTGTGTGTGTGTGTGTGTGCGTGTGTGTACGTGTCCGTAACAAAGAAAGCATAATTGAGTGAATGTGGATAATTCTTATGCCTAGCCTCTCTCCACATAAACACTAATCCATCTCACACATCTCTCTCTCTCTCTCTCTCTCTCTCCCTCTCTCTCTCTCTCTCTCCCTCTCTCTCTCTCTCTCCTGCCTACATTAACTTATCTGATTACGCTCTCGGTCGGCCCGTGCAGACATGCTGGAGACTGCATTGTAAAACGACATGCCTCCATATGACTTGTGGTTGCTACATGAGACACGCCACCAGTCGCCGTCACACATGCCTGTAACTCCAGACCCGCCTGTCTGCCCATCACCCTGACAAATGCCGTTGCCATGGAGCCAGGCTCCGGACCAACAGCCACGTATACGTATCGCTGTGAACGCGATGCTCCCTGCAGTAATTATACAGTTAAACCCCAGGAATGTCCGAGCCACTGCCTCTTTATCTCCAGGCGTGGGTTTAATTGGACGCTCGCTAGACCCAGGGCTCCCCATAACACATGTACAGTCAAGCAGCAAACACAGGGTTTATATGATGAACATTGAGGCTATAAATGATGTGTCTTTCCCTGTGTACACTTTATCTTCTCGAATGAAAGATATCTTCCCCAGGTCAGCTCCGGCTCTGTAAAGAGGCAGGGGAACCGTATAGCCTGCTATGGGTGTACAGGACGATTAAATGGTCTGTGGTGCTTTTATGAAGCCTGTGGGGATGAGCCATGATGGTATGAACATTAGTCAGGAACAGCCCTCCAGGAAGCCTTTTTTATGCCATGTGAACAGGTGTGATCTCTGCCTTGCCGCTCTAGCAAATGTTACGAGTAATAGGAGACATCCAGCTTGGGATTCTGCTACTGGTGGCAAAATAAAAAAAGATAAAAAGAAAAAATCATGCATTCCCCTTGAACTTTTATCCAAATGATGTGTCTTGCAGTAGTTTGTGAATAACCTGTGGTTATTGGTCAATAAATACAGCATTGTAGTTTGTGATCTCACATAACTCAGTAGTACCCACCAGTGTGCATTCATTTACCAAAATAATAGTTGATAATGTGTGTTCTGGGCAGTGGGGTTTCACATGAATACATTATCTATTATCTGCCATCTAACTATCGCCATCTGCTGAGGGGCACCAGTACTGCGCCTAAAGTTATTTTAGATTATTTCATTATTATTGTGTAACAATTAAATTATACACCTTTGCTTGAAGCAACATTTCGCCAGGGCTGCCTTTGCCTGTGGAGTTTGCGAGTTAACTTTTGGCTAGTACATTGCTCTAATCCATCACTTTCAGCTATTGCAGTAGAGGAAGATGTAATCTGTTTGGAGGATAGATTTCAAGGGGAATGAAGGAGAAATTATGTTTAGATACACAAACACACACATATGTACAGAGTCTGTTCTCGAGCATGGTTTGATGTGTATTGTGTTGTGTGGTTCTTTTGATAAACGACAAAGAAAGGGAAAATCACTGTCTTGAGTACACTTTGTAAAATTCACTTGATATGGATTTTACTGGTAGCAGAATATTTCAAGACAATGTTATGAATAAGCTCCAATTTGTCTGGAGCAAGTCCTCCACCATTAATTAATATCAAAGTGTGTTTTGTTTTTATGTGTTAATTTCTCTTTGCATTGCATGAAAAGTGTGTTTGCTTGTGTAACTGTGTGTGTGTGTGTTTGTGTGTTGTGTGTGGGTGTGTGAGGGGGTTATTTATATAGTTATATGGGGAAGGGGGGTGGTGCATTTATACTAGGCAACAGTAGTAGAACACTGGGATTAGCTAATGCAGTTATCCTTATTGATTGTACATGTTATTCTATTTTGACACTATTTCCATAGAGTTATTTTTGTTTTGTCGCATGTATTGTTACAATTACAGAATAATAAAAAATACCTGTATTGCTAACTCTCCCAGGCCATGCCAAAGCAACACATATGCTGTCTATGTATATGGCTATGTTGATGTATTTATGGAAGGGCAGCAAAGAGTTTAAATAGGAAAAAAACAAAAAAATCTATTAAAAACAAAACAAAAACGAGGAACTAAGACATAGCGGAAGACAGGTGTGTAGACGGAAAGTGTGTTTTGGACAAATAACACAGTGTTGGATTCTACACAAGAGCAGTGTGGGTATCCCCATAGGCTGTCACTGCTGGAACAGAGAAATCCGATGCTCCAGTGACTTTTTAAATTATAATGCTGCACTACACGTATTAATCACACCAGGTCAGACTATAGAGCTCTGCTTTCATGGTGTTCCAGTTACACACTCGGAGGCATGTATCCATTAACTGGTGCAGTGTAGGAGTTCTGATCTACAATTGGTTTTGCTTACAGATTAAATGTGGTGTGATGGTCAAGTGAGTTTGGATTAGTACTCCTACTCAGGGTTGATAAATACGGGCTCTATTGAGAGTACCGTTTTCCATTTCCACCCGTCTCTGCAGAATGGAACAGATGTGACAGCTAATTCCTCCCTTTATATGTATGTGGGCTTGTCTTTGTGTGTGCGTGTGTGTGTGTGTGTGTGTGGGCACGCGCGTGTGTGTGTGTGCATGTGTGTGTGCGCATGTGCGCGTGTGCGTGTGTGTCAGATAGACCCAACCCTGTAATAGTGTCTATCTGTGTGCATGTGCGTGTGCACGTGTGTGTTAAGATAGACCGAACCCTGTAACAGAATCTTGGCCTTTTGTTTCCGGGCTTCCTGAGGGTAACCCAGAGGTCAGATCTTGTCAGGTGGTTTTGAGATTTACCAGTTACAGTCACTTTTAGTCTTTTGTAAAGGATGGACCCATTCCCTTTGAACTAAAACCATTGGCATGGCAGGATTTTGGAAGTTTGAGGCTTGAGTCATTTTACCCTGTTGATATGTTTGACATTAGTATTAATTTAAATGGAAAATAATATAAATTATTTTAAAATGTATTTTAAATAAAATAATTTGAAAAATAAGTAATTTACTGATTTATTGTCAAAAATAAGCAATGAATACATTTTCCTTCCTCTTACAACATATTTCAACTCTCACTATACAGTATCTTTGTGGAATATACATTGTTGGGTAAAAGACATGGGTTAATAACATTTAAAGTAACGTGTTACTCCAACAGATACCCTAAAAACATTTCAGTAAATTACTTTTTAAAGACAACAACAATTCATTAAAAATGAGAGCTCATTTTAAATGTGCTGTTTATTTTTCCGACTTATGTTGTGAAGTGAATACCTTGAGGGATCTTGGTGTGTGTGTGTGTGCGTGTGTGTGTGTGTGTGCGTGTGTGTGCGTGTGTGTGTAAAAGAGGTGCAGTTTACTTCATTATCTTGGGTCCTGATGCATCGTTTAACTCACTCAGTGTGTAAACCACAAATACTCAACCACAACATAAACTGTATAGTACAAAAAAACAGGGCTTGGAGTTTGAAATGTTTTAGAGAGCTTTCTAATTCAAATACTATAGAGGACTGAATTTCTCACAGTAGCAGCAACATAACAAAGTTAAGTCCCCTGGGGATAACCTTTTTTTGGAATGTTATGTTTTGATGCTAAATACACACAATACAGCTATCAAAACAACTATAGTGTTGTAGATAATTGATAAAAGCAAATATAAGATCAAGGTTTTGTCCACAATGTAGGAAAAGTACAACATAACAGTATTTATAATTAAAGATTGTGTAAAGCAAATACAGAGATTTACTTGGAAATACTTTATATATGTTAGAAATCCATTCCTTTAAACATGTGAGAACACTGTTAACTATGTACAGTAGTTTTGCATTGTAGAGTTAGACCGTTAAACTGTATTAATTATTTCTCTGTCCCTGTGTTTAGGATGTTTTGGGAGGGCCAGAAACGAGGGGACTAGATACATAGATGGTTCACCAATTTTCTTACCCCTCCCCGTAACACCACAAGGATATAAAAGTGTAGACAGCTCAGCATTTATCCTGCTCCAATGCAAGATATTAGCCTATGTACTGTCCTTCAACAGCCTACAATTCCATAGTTAAATCTCCTACTTTCATTTGACAGCCTACAGTCTGATAGCTATGCCTTCCTTGCAGAAATAAGCACACAATGTGGTTCATAGCCAATGTGCATTATTTGAAAGCTACTGGTTTAGTAGCCTAGCCTACCTGCTAACACCCGGCTGCCAAATTCAGTCGGCATTCTCATGTTCAAATCAGCATCCAAATAATCCAATCTTCTTTCCAAAAGAAAGTATAAACCACATATCCAAATGTCGTAGGCTAGTTTAACTTGACAAGAAAAGCAAATCACAGCATCTGCAGGTGTCATGCCATAAAGTGATCCGCTAAAAAGTGGTTTGTTAAAAACTGATTTCTGCCCACGAGAGCACACGCAGCCCTATATTATAACCAATATAATCCTTTTTACCAGTATACATCTATTTAAAGTGAAAACACAACACATAAAATGCACATCTATGTTCAGTTGCGGATACCTTTTTGGCACAACACCGCGGTATGGAGTTTATCGTAGAACACGCAAGGGTAAATGGTAAATAGAATGAGTTTATATATGTGTACTGTACATGCAAATTATATTTAACTTTATCAGTAGAAATTTTCTTTGTTTTACATCAGAGGAACAATGGCTAAATTACTTACAGTATTAGACAGATTTTACAATTATTCCAAGTCTCTAAATTGTTGATCATTTTAACTCTTTTAGGTAATTTCAGCCAACAGAACATTTCAAATTCTACATGGGTGCACTTTAATTATACCCTCAAATTGTAATATGTCTCTATATATCTTTATATCTCTCTATATCTATATATCAAGTTCTCTCTAGCACATTCCAACCAACAAGTAATTTCCACCACAGTACAATATATTCTACAGCCAGTTAATGCAGCCTCCTCGAATGTTAACATGATGCTGCATCCAATACACAGGATTAATCATCTCCCTGCTAGCAAGCTACGAGCTGGCTGCTCCATCTTGCCCCGGAGGAAACATCAAACGCACCTTCCCTGTCCCCTGGAGAGGCACAGGCGGGTTAGAGAGTGGAGACTGGCCTCTGGTAGTGCAACTCTCTGTGGAGTCCATATTGATTACACCTGCCACCGGCGGCTAGCTAGAGCTGTGTTCTCTGACAGTTGGCAGCAAGGGGTGAGATAGATAACTGTTCCACACTAGCGTGAGCCAACAACATCATCACTTGGCACTGTAGAGGGTGTTTGGAAGGCAAGCCGTTCTTTTGTCATTGGTGCCGTTAACAGTGAACTTGTGTTGTTGAGGTGTTGTTTACTGTACCTGTTGTATGTCCTGGTGCCGGCAATTAATTTGCAACAAAATTAGTGTGAAGGCAGATGTCAGACATAAGGTGGCCACATTTCAAATCGTACATCTTGTTTTAGGCAAGCCAAGTTTCTTATCTTTGTATTTATTTAATTGTTTATTTTGATTATTTTGGCAAGGGCATAATCCATCAGTAGCCTACACCAGGGAGGCACAGGGAATTACATCATAGCATTTTATTGATTTATTCATTTTATTGTGTTTTTGCAATACCGGTTAACACAGCATGCTACACAAACATCACAAAACACATCAACCCACATTTCGGTGGCAGGTATTTTAGAATAATATCCATTCTGTATGCATTTGACCACCGGCATGACTGTTATAGCCTTCTATATCAGTGATGGACAGCACCGTAAAATGGCTGCAGAGTAACTGGCAGACCTACTGTAGACTTGTAAAGTAGCTTGTGCTTTTACATTAGCCTACGTGGAATGCTAGCTAAACTTGCAGTCGTGATGACTGGAGACATGGGAAAGGTAAAGCTGGTGGGAATCTTCTCTCCCTGTTAGCGATGGCCCCCCACTCTCTCCAGGCTGCTGGGTACATGCTGTTGATTATTGAGATGAACGACTAGTTTCCAACTACTTTTCTTCCCTCCACAGAGCAGCACGAAGACTATAAAGTAGGTAGACGCCCGGGCCTCAGCTCACGCAGAAGCGCTGCAGTGTGCGCAAGCTAAATGGGTGCAGAGGGATTCGCTCGGCTCAGTCAGGATAAGGAAGTGGGATCTAGTGGTCTGATTTTCTCACTTCGCGCTCGCTCGTTCTATCTATCTCAGCCCCGAAGGTCCATTCCCTTTCTACGGCAGTCGGAGTGGAAAATGAAAACATAATGTCTGCGACCATTTGCCTTAAGCTAACACATCTGCAAAACATGTCACGTTACCCTCCCTAAACAAGCAGTATAGGCTAAATATGATATTTTTACAAATAAAATCACAATGTTATACAGTACTGTATACAGCCCTACAACCGTATATGGAATTTGCTTCACTTAATGATTCCTATTATTCAAATTTCTTTTTGTCATTCTCTGTATTGAAATGCATGTTTTTATCTTTTCTTTCCCCAGGCAAGCAACATTTCCCCCAACTGTCATTCGCCCGCATCTGATCAAAGCCCAGCCGCTCCCCCAACACTGACGCGAGACGCCAGGATCAAGGCTCCACGCTTTTATTTACGTGTACGTCTGGGTGTTTAAATATCTTCTCCCCGCCAATCTCAAAGCTTACAGTAGTGTGTTTTGACCAAGCCAACAGACCTCTGTGACTCTCCAGAGACACACAACCAATACAGTAAGAGTTGATAGCAAGATAGTTGAGAGAGAGAGAGGTAGAGAGGGAGAGAGGGAGAGAGTCAGTCAGCCTCTTGCCTGACAAACAAGTAGCTGTCTTCGTATGTTTGATGGTGATAAAGTGCAAGGCATGTCTAAGCATTAATGGAACTGAAACAAAAATAAACCATTTCCCAGTGTAAAAACACACATACAGAGACAGACTAGTACACACACACACACAGCTGCGTAGATGTTTCCAGTGTTGCTTTGATTTATTCCTCTGGGGGAAGCAGGACGGCGTATGTGAGATGAGGAGAGAGAGAGAGAGAGAGGGGGGGTGGGGGTGGGGGGGGGAAGAACTTTGCACATAAGGAACATTCCAAGTTTGCCACAGGAAATCAATTTATTTGAGAGGGCAGCCGGGCTAAAAATAGGAAGGCCCCAAACAATAGTGTTGAAATTAATTGCCCAGATTTTGTGAAGAGGCGGGAAGACTCCTGAGACAAAGGTTGTTCACAGTCTTGTTTTGTGTGTCTGTGTGTTTTATGGAAATATTAGTCTGGTTTACTTGTCATGTTTTGTATTTGTTGTATTTCTGCTTGTCTGCAACTGTCAAAATAGCACTGAATCTCAATCATTTCCTTCCCTGATAGGACGAGTTACTACTCGTCGACTGTGCTACCAACTGCCTTATTTGACGGGATGTGGTGATTTATCACGAGTTCAGTAAACAGACAATAACGGTTTTGTCACACTCCGCTGAGTTCTAACTGGCTTTTCGGGGAGTGTGTGCGCAGGAGTGCTCTGGGGGCCTTATGGGGGCCGATGTGCTGTTTTTAATGAGATCTCACAGTGGTGTTTAAATATTTAACCATTCCTGGTGAAGCCTCCCTAACAGCCGCCAGGCAAAACTGGTGAGGTTTCATGCAATCATCACCCACCGTAGACTACCTTTCCCCCCGAAAACATCAGAAAATAAGCACAAGCTGAATATATAATGGTATTTTGAATACGCAGCCCGCTGTGCCTATAATACCTGCACTTACAGACCGAGATGCTGTCTGGTTCCACCAATGAGAATTCAAAGGCACCGTGACAAAGACCTGGCATGTTGATGAAACACTGTTGAATTATGGATCTGTTCTTGATGGGATTTTTTTTTTTTTTTGCCACCCTCTCTCTTTTCAAAACACTTTTCTTGTTTTTGCCAGGGGTTGCTCTCCTGTACTTCATACTGAGTTGTGTGTTTTGTGATGGTTTTCACTGCAGATCAGTTGAACCTCTCCACCCCTCACACACCCCCAACCACACGCACACACACACACACACACACACAAACACACACACACACACACACCATCACAAAACACAGAGAATTTAGGCAGGGCATCTGACACTGCCTGCTGTGTTCAGAGGGCATATAGCGGTAGTTGTCTGTGTGTGTGTATATGGGTGGTAGGTGGGGGGGTTCATACATGTTACCCATGCTTGAGCAGTGGCTGAGGGGAAAGAAGAAGAAATCACCTCATCTTCAAAGGTGATCTCCCGTCTCTACTGTTAGATCTTTATACAGTATGTGTATGTATTGTAAGTTATACTTTCAGGTATATTAAAAATGTATATGAAAGGTAAATATTTTAACTTTAAGGTATAGTCAGCTATTGCAATATAATTGTAAGCTAATACACTTTTTAAGTCAAATTCACCAAATATCTCCTTGCATTTCGCTATTTTATCGTTCTCTGTGTGTGCAAACAAATCGTAATCTGGTATTTCTACACAGCCCTTACTCTGTAAATAGTAACATAAACAAAGTGGTGAACACCGCTCACAACAACAAAGCCTATACGTAATTACGTATAGCTTCACAATGCGTTTGAATATGTGAGGCGGCAATGTGGAGGGATATTGTTTTGATTGGAGCTCGAAGTTAGCAAGCGTTCTCGAGAACGATTGACTCGGCAAAAATATCATAATAAGTCCACAGTATATTAAAAATTATATATAAAAAAAAATGTGAATTCATAGTTCTGTTAGAGAAGCCAATCAGCTTTGTAGACACGTTTGAAGGATATTTATGAAGGGGACAAATATTCACTGATTTGTCTATGCAGGTTTGTTTCTGTTCAGTCCATGAATGCTTTTTACCAAATGCCAGCATACAGTACAGTACAGACTTAAGTTAAGGTAAGGAAGCTACAGTAGAGGGCTTAACAATTGCCCCCCACAGCTAACCCACAGCTCTCTGAATCTACAGACGCTATCACATCTTTACCTTAACCCTCTTACCCCCTGCAATGTGGTCCCATCTTCCCCTCAAATCCCCATATCTACACAGCTCTTGTATCCTCCCTTGCCCCCCCCCCCATGATAAACACAGCCCTCTTCCTGCTTGTCTACTGCCCCAATGCATTTCTGCTTGATCAGAAAAGTCACATCAGAGCTTTATGAAGTCCCACCGGATGAATGAATGGATGAGTGGCATGTGGTCTGTGCGTCTACTTGACACGTCTCCACATCGGTATAGACGTCTGGCGTCAGACAGTCGCTCGGTGACAAATCATATACATGAATAATCTCTTTTTGTTGCCACGGCGCTTCATGGGGGATGCCAAGTCCGACCCAGTGGATGGGGCCTGTGCCAACCCGCCCCCCTCCCCCGCTACACTGCCATCCAACACACACACCCAGCTACCCTCGATGCCCTTTCCCCCATACCGGCATACAGAATCCCCCACTCCCCCATCATGTCCTGCGATTCCCCTGGCGCCCAGCCCTACCCCCC
>JAODUH010019980.1:0-25756 GCA_027564835.1 Typhlichthys subterraneus | reverse complement strand
ATATATATATACACACACACACATTTAGACACTCAAATGACTCAACTACTACAGTGGATCAACATGTTACTGTACAATAAACCCAGATAATTAAATTAAACAGAGAAACTTTATGAAATGTAACAAAACTTTCCAAAAGTTAAATTACATTCAACACAATTTTTTGTTGCTCTCTCAAGGTTCTTCATTTACAATCCCTCTTCTCACCATAAGCGGTTGTGCCAGACTTTTATTGATTCCAGAGTATAACAAGTGAGCCACTATCACTGCCTTTTCACTGTGTAAACCTGTAAATGTTTCACCTTCACTTAACGTGCAGGATGCACAACTTGAAACGCAGGTCAAAAACCTTATCAAACTGAAGCTGTGCTCAGTGCTTCATGCAGTGCAACATTTTCTAATATTTTATCGAATAGATTTTACCCTTGTAATATAATATAATATAATATCACTATAATAATATATAATATCACTACTTGATATACTGTATTTAAAAATAAAATTGTGCTCATTAGTTCAGAACACATCTATTTAAAACAATGATTTCACTATATATATAGATGACAGGAAGTACAAAATATATAACTTACTAAAGTATATTAGTCAAATATTTAACTTAAATAACTAACTTAGGGCCTAACTATAACTTAAATATAACTAAGGGTTATTTACAACTGAAAGAGGGAGACATTATTTGTATTCATCCAGTTGTAAATTGCAGAAACAGATAAAAAAAACTAATTATAATATCCTTGACCCCAGATGAGCTTCTGGCCATAAACATTAATTATCGATATCGACTGGTTACATTTTTGACTATATCGGCCAGCCCCACCTCTCGGCTACACTGTAGCCGCTACAGGGTGGAAAGATGTGCCCCTGCTTTACACTGCTGTGCACATGCATACACAAAGAAATGTCTGGATTACAGCAGTAACTTCTCTTAAAACCCACTGAGCGCACAATGTCTCTCTCCAACCTCTCTGCTTTAATGTTTACTGCCAGGTGCATTATGTGCTATAGGTTCCATTGCTAGGAATATCAATAGTAACGTATTCACAGAAATCAATACAGCAGCACAGAAGTGGCTGAAACACAGCGACACGCGTGTGACTTGCTATATAACCTGACATTAAATCTGATGATTGGAGGCCTGTGTGTGTGTGTATGTGTGTGTGTGTGTGCCTGCATGTGTGTGCACGCCTGCACATGTGTGTGTGCTGCGCATGTGAGGGTGCCAGCGCATGTGTGTGTGTGTGTGACCCAAATAAAAACAGAGCTTGTACCACGCCATAGGTCCCTTTCTGGTGCAGATTTGCAGAACTGCTGAAAAAATGTAAGAACAGTGTGATGTGGTCAGTGCTATGATAAAGTGACATGAATGGAGGTGTTGAGTGTTATTGGGTCTGTTCTGAACAATGGACCCCCTGTGGGTGGTTCAGAGGAGTCGGGGATCCATACGAGCCATTAAGCAAGACACTGCTAAGCCTGCAGTCACACCTGTGATGTTATGCCTTGCTGAATACACGCAGTCCTGAAACAAAGACAATTAGTTGGAATAAATAATTGCCTTTACTTGGGTACATTTACATATGCTTTTACTTGATTATTTAGCATGTGACCTAAATAGTAAGAGGAAAATAGTATTATGTTATAATGCTGGCTTATGAAACAGGTTTTTAGAGAAGACTGTATAATACACTGCCCTACTTAAGTGAGAACATCAAGGTCATACCCAGCCTCTGTCCAGTCATGTGTCTCCAATATGGAAAGCTTGAAAACAGATATTACTACAAACAATATTGTATTTCTTAACTAAAATGTTATTTTATTTGATGTAGTCCGTTTCATAGATATACTGTATATTTGGCATTATATTGTTTTCTTGTTGTACATGCTCATCACGGACATTGAACTGTTTCCACAGAATGCATTGCTGTTAGAATACCATTATTGTGGTGCCTAATAACATGCTATGCAAATGGTTAGACATTCAAGCACATCTTATACAGATAATAATAATAGATTATCAAACTTATAATATGCACAGAATGACTTCCTTGTTTGCTTCTGTTTTTAAGGTTGTATACATGAAAGAGCATGTTTAGAATGAATAAAGGGTAGGAACAGCATGATTCTCTCAACTCTGAGGCATCCATAACAGAATGCTATTTTGTTTACTTTAACACGTTTGCCGGTAAACATTACTGGTACAATTAACTATTTTATATAGGACACATTCGAAAACAATTGTTTTAGCATTCCTTTATACTAACAGACTACATGTTATTTTTAATTTCTAAATGAAATGCATTACTACAGGCTATAACAAAATTTGTTTGCAATAAAATATTAACATTTCAAATTAACTATGTGTGTATATACAGTACCACTGCATGACCCTGGCTGTGCATGCGGATGTGTGAATGAAGGTTCTGTGTATTTTGCAGCCAACCGTTATACGTTTTGGAATGAAAAAAAAAACAAAACAAAAAGAGTTTTGTTGATGTTCTTCTGGATTTAAAATACAAGTTTGTAAACCCGTTTTCTCAGTTTTGTAAAGATTTTTTTAATGGCACCCGGAAGGTATTCCTATACGAGTTTGACTGTGATATATTCAGGTATGTATTCTGCTGTGCCAATGCCATTTGTCTCGCAAGTGACACGATTCCCAGTTCTGACTTCTTCCACCTCAGACTAATGTCAAGCGCAGCAATATACCATGGTGTTCCTGTGCTACTTGTCATAGTGTCATACTTGAATGAAGAAGCCAGATAAATTCTACCTGCTACCAACAGCTGTGCCTGTTTTTTAATCCGTTCTGCGTTATGATTTATTTGCTATGATGGTTTTTCTGGATTATTGATTATCAACTGTTTTTATTACGAGAGTTGTAATTTAAAACTGTTCAACAAACTTTCTTTGGAACCATTGTTCTGCAGTCAGGTATTTTATCGCAAATACTGACAATGTGGCAGCCACTGGTGCTGTGAACATTACACAATCCTGAAGAGGAATAGCATGTTTAATTTGACTGAGTAAACAAGCTAGCTGCACCTGTTCTTGTACATATAAAGTACTTCTGAACCAAAGTGATGCTTCCTCCGAAATCTTTTTCTAGAACTAATCAGTTCTAATCACAGTGATTGCTCTCAGCATAAAATTAATCTAATTCTCCGTCAAAGCTGTTGCCATTATTTAAGATGGGATCTCTCTTTTGCTCACTCTTTCTTTATTTCTCTCTCTCTTCGGGCCATGGTTAATTAAAATAGAAACGAAAGGCAGTGTGTTTAAGGATTTGCTGTTGGTAATTCGGGTCAACCTATAGTACCGTCTTTTTCAAGTTAATTATAACACCCTATGCATCATATTGAGTAGATGTTCAGATGGGATTTAAATGGAAAGTTTTTTGAATAATTGACATGGGAATTGAGCTGTAAAATAGAATGGGGCAGTGGGGGCTCGGGGGACGACAGACATTTGAAAAGATTTCATTGTAAATTGTGCCATGAAAATATAACCTGAAGACCTGAAATGATGGTGGTCGCATGGTGATTAGTAGCATGTTTAGACACATTTCAATCATGTGGATTGACTCCTCATTTTCAATAATATGATAAATATGCTGTTAAATGTGAGTGTATATTTCAACCTCAGTGCCATCACGTTATACCAAGTAGTATACCCTTGAATGTGAATGTAAAAAAAAAAAATCTAAATTAATACATATCTTCTGATTGGCTCAGCCATGGGTACTGTAGCTCCATTAGAGAGGGTAATTTGCTGTAGCCTAACCCGTAAATGACACAGCCCATGGCCCAAAATAAAACAATATTGCATGCTAATTGTGTCCAATAGGTGCCCATAGGATCCACACCTGAGGCTTGTTGACATTCGGCTACAGTAGCTTACAGACTTGGAAGGACCCCAAGGCATATACATCACACCCACCTGGCTATATTATTATGCCTAAAAAAAAATACACATTTTCCAATATCTTGGAGGCAGACATTCCATCATCATTCAATCATCTGGTGGAGCTCTGTGTCAAGCGAAGATGGCCCTGAGCATTGCCATTACTTTTGACTTGCACACAGAATGGGTATAATTCCCTACATTACTATTGCATGCAGTCTACAGAGATACTATTATAATTTGTTGGGAAAAGAAATGATCAATAGTTTAGGTGCTGTAAATCTAATTTCTCTGACATATGCTGGCATCAAAGTCAGTTACCAATTCACAAGGTCAATTAGACATCACATTCAAATACACTGTATGAGCAAGCATTTTCTTGATAATTATAATATTGATAATATATAATCCAAATTACAACTGCTGTTAGCAATATATGTGTATATACACTTTACATTTAAGTAAAATATATGAGTAGATAAGCTCTATAATATAGGACTATCAAAATGTTTTCCCTCTATAAGAAAATTTAGAATACAGGTAACATATTAGATTTAGCGAGTGTTGTTAAAAGTGGAATATTCCCCCAGATCAAAGCATTTTCCACGGTTTGATCAACTATATTTTTCTACCATCACAAACTAAGAAACAGAACACATATTTCAGTCAATTAAGACAGATTGCCCCTCTTTCAGCAGGAAAGCGTAGCAATGGTGCAGGCCATTATTATCATTAGGGCCAGGACCATTACATTGTCGCCATGCGCTAGCAGGAAGGTCAAGGTGTGATGGGGCGAGTGTTAGGTCGTGATAGTGAACACAAGGAAGTTGTTATTATTGGGCTTGATTCACACCTCACTGCATAAGGTCACTACCTCACAAGTGTTACTGTAATGGTTGGCTGTGTCAGAGTGTGTTAGGTACATGTACTGTAGCTCAACATGTTTTTGAGTTATGGTAATTTATGTTTAAAGTAAATCTAGGATTAATGGATTAGATCATTTTACATTGAAGCAATACTAACTCTTCACAAAATGTGGCCTAGACTACTGAAATGTGGAAAATACAGCAGATATTTTTCTTCACAAAGCAAAATCACAAAGTCATTCTGAATTAGGTGTGAGGATTTTTTTGTATTATTGGTTTACCAGGCCTGTGAGGAGCTGTGGTCTCAATGTCTTCCCTCGAACATCATGGTAGACACCGGTGGTCAGGGAAGCCGTCTGACTGAGTCACAGTATATATACAGTATACTGAGCAAAATTATAAATGCGACACTTTTGTTTTTGCCCCCATTCATCATGAGCTGAACTCTAAGATCTAATACTTTCTCTATGTAAACAAAAAGCCTATTTCTCTCAAATGTTGTCCACAAATCAGTAAATACAGGATGTGTTAGTGAGCACTTCTCCTTTGCCGAGATAATCCATCCACCTCACAGGTGTGGCACATCGATGCAGATCAGACAGCATGAATATTGCACAGGTGTGCCTTAGGATGACCTCAATAAAAGGCCACTCGAAAATGTGTGTGTTTCGCTGTATTTGGGGGGGTCCGGGGGGTCCGAAAACCAGTCAGTATCAGATGTGACCACCATTTGCCTAATGCAGTGCAACACATCTCCTTCACATAGAGTTGATCAGGTTGTTGATTGTGTACATAGAGAAAGTATTAGATATTGAGTTCAGCTCCTGATGAATGTGGGCAAAAGTGTTACGTTTATTATTTTGTTCAGTGTATATATTGGTCCAATATTTTGATTAACAGCCCCGGAAACCCAGGTCTAATGATGCTACTGGTGTGAGCAAATCAAGTAAAGTTGTGAGTATTTTACATAGGCCTGCTGTTTGGAGAACTTTAGCAGTCAGCAACTGAGAAAATTCTAATAACAAAATATCAGGAAACATGGAAGAAACCACAGAAATATAATTAAATTATATTTAATGAAACAACAAATACTTCTGTAATTGTTACTGCATGGAAATCAATGTAAAATTTGGGCTGAAATAGATCTGCGTGGCAGAAGTACAGTGAAAGATGATGTATATCATGCAAACTATTCGGAGAAGTCTAATGAGTCTCCATCTTATTGCTGCGTACTGCTGAATCAACATATGCTATTGAAAAGATCAAGTCTTGTGGGCATTTCATTATTTAGCAACCGAAAGGCCTCAGCATATTATGCGGCATATCATTCAAAGCATCTTAAAGCTTTATTGCACAAATATCCACTATCTGACAAAGAATACATAACAACAGAAAAAGAAAACATTCAGTCAGTATTACAGATCTGTTAAGATTTTTTTTCTTCTGTATGTCTATAAAGGTAGCCCATCACATGATCTCTGCTCTGTCATGTATTTTATGCGTCGTCAGTTAAAAGTCTACACAAGGACATTTAGGAACTGTAATTTTTTGCTCAATCCCATATCGTAGAATGATACGCACAAACTGCTCCAGTAAGACAGTCTACATTGATTTTCTATAAGTGTACTAGTATTTACACTTGTTAGTCAGTTATTACTCATTCTTGCTAACTCGAGCTCAAATCAAAACAGTATCGCTCCACAGTCCTCCGGGACGGCATCTCACACGGCAAAATGCATTCTGAAGCAAAGCGTGTAGTGCTGCGGTTTTGTTGATATGAGCGGTGTTTGCACTTTGTTTATGTTACTGTTTATGGAGCCAGGGCTGTATGGAAGTATCAGATTATTTTTTCAACACGCACAGAGAACGGTAAAATAGCGAAATGCGAGGAGATATTTGTTGAATTTGATGAAGAGTATATTATCTTACATTTAGCTTGCAATAGTTGACTATAGCACCTTTTTTTTTATTCAAACATGAGACACCATTGTCCATTTGCATTCAAACTGGTCTTTGTGTCTTTTTTGATGCTTGTAAAAGTAGGACAAACAATAGTTTTTACAAATGCAGCTGCTCACTAAATAGTCTCCACAATTTTATTAATTGTTCATGTGACACACTGACACAAATGAATAAAAATATGGATATTTAAATATTTCGTTTATTACTCAGATAATACCACTGATTCTACTAATACTACTACTAACTACTAATAATAATGCTTTGTAATACTGCACATGTTCTTAGCACAATATTGTACATTTGTAAACCTAGCTAGGAAGATGTGTTTGGAGAGGAAGTGACTGCGTTTGGAGAGGAAGTGACAGTATCGCTCCAAGTCCTCCGGGGCGGCATCTCACATGTGTATGTCTAACCAAATTAGTTAAATGGAATTTCCAATTATTCCACGCTTGTTAAGCAAAATATGTGTTTGGTCACTGTAGTGTGAACATTACTGCTCATTACAGAATGGGCTGCGGTTTCGGGTCGACGGGTTGGGTCGGGTTCCCAAACTAATTGGTCATTGTCGGGGCAGATATATATCACGGGTGCAAGGCGGGAGCGGGTCTTGAACATCAGACCTGTGCAGGACTCTGATCTAGCCTAGTCTATTTGTCACTGCAGCATCAAGTATTTCTTAGGTCTACACTAGGCTACTGTGTTAGATCTAAAGTTGGCTAATTGCCGCTACCTCTCTTTTGATGCCTTTGTTGTTTTTAACTGCAATTTATTACCACTGCAGGAATATATTTTCTTGCAATGTGATTTGCATAGACCTATACTCTCGTCTCAAATTAAGATTGTCACACCATATCTAGCGTTAAATAGTTTAGGTGAAGATGAAGATTGTCAATATCCGTGTCAGACGCCTTCGCACCTGGTAGGCCTAATAGAAATACTGTTAGTTTAGACAAGCGTGTGCATGAAGGCTACTGACTCAATTTATTAAAATGTTTTTTCATTGATACTAAAAGTATTTGGTTGCATTAGAAATACCATCTTCAACCTCTGACGTTTGCAATGTTCCATTTTCACACTCTACTCTGTGCAAAATATCCAAATAAATATTTACAATAAAAACATCATATGTGCACGGCAGTGGGAGACCTGATCCAGAAGGTGCTGGTTCAAGCCTCACTAACTCCTCACCAAGTGACACCAAAGGTGACCCAAGGTGACACCTAATGTAACTAACTGCTCCCGGTGGACAGACGGCGCCTTGCATGGCAGCCATCACCATTGCTGTATGTGTTTGTTTACCATTTACACAGTAGAACATTTAAATGAGTTTTGATAATAATGTTTCTTCGTTTGGGGTCAATTGGACTCCTAAGAGTTTGGAGTTCACGTGAACCTGAGAAACAGCAAACATGTTAATCAAGAGCAACTACGAACCACAGCAAACCACTCTGTTTCCCCTAACACCTCTCTGGGGTTGGCATTTTGTGTGGGGCAACGCCCAGTTTCCCACAAGAACATTATCCACACATTGCTGTTGAGAAGTGAAAGATGTTTTCCTGTGAATTTTCTAACATTAGAAACATTGAATATCTGCTTCCCAGCACCCAATTACTGTGGGAATAGGTGTTTTATGTGTGTGTGTGTGTGTGTGGATGAAGGCAGGGGTGTAGGTGTTTGTCTTTATTGGGGACTGACTATTCCACTTACTGTGGAATAGTTTTGAGTCAACTGTGTCTTAAATAACAGTTACAAATTCAACATATACATTTGTATATTGCATTTAACAGTGTTTTACAGCAGAAGTGTACAATTATTTGTAGCGGGTGTTTGAAACACTTTTAAAACAAAAACATAAACGAGAGCCAAAAAGTTAGGAAAATTCATGGAATATCAAGATGATAAAGAAAACTTTTTTTTTTTTTGTTGTTTTTTTTCGTTAAATAAACCCCACAAAAGTGTTTTTCTGTGTTAAAAATGCAAAAATTGAGTGTTAATGTTGAGGCAATAATTAGTATAATTTGTGTGAGAATGCTGAGATTGATGCTCTGATTGTAACACAACATTTGAACAATATTTGTATTGTATTACATGCATATTTTGTGTCATTTTCCAGTGCAATACATTTTCAATTAGGCTACATCTGTCATTTGGTTTAGTTGTGTTTAGCGGGCGGCAAATGTACCAAGATCAGTATGTATCAGATCAGTATGTTTCACCATGTTTGAGCTCAATGTACAGTATGGAATTACAATATGGACACATGCATATGTGCTCATGTTACAGTGGTGATCTTTCTGTACTGTAAGTTCTCTACAGTATGCGTTTCTTATGATTGTGTATTGAGTAGAAGCATGCTTTGAATAACAAAACACTTTCTTCATCAGCCTACTGTAGTCTATATCCATAAGCAGGAGGGAAAAGGGAAGAGAAAATCAATAATTGTCATGGCAGTATTGTGATATAACTTCACACATACGGATGCACTTTCCATCCAAAGAGTTGTCATATTGGAAAGCCTGCACATCATACAGAAGCCCCCAGCAGCAAACAATGTGGGCTTCTTTCTCATTACAGCCAAGAGACAGGAAAAGTGAAGTGACGATAGGAAACTAAAATAAAGAGGGATTCATTGGAGAAACAAGACACTTAATCAATAGCTCTAAATTCTAATAAGATTGACTTGCTTGGAACATTGCATTGGGAAAAGTAGTGCTCATGGACATGTTGCACCTAGGGTCCAATACGTCAACCCCGAGTCAGCAGTCTGGGCAAACATGGTAATGAAGTCCTCACCACACGTCCTTGGTTTGTTTAATATAACACATTTCTACACATAGCCACATCTTAAGTACTATAAAGTCAAACATGTTTTATAACTTTAAGGAAGCCTTATCTTTTTTTAAATACCTTTTGTCACATAACAAAAAGATTGCGGGCGCTTCTTAGATGACACGCTAATGCATTCATCAAAATCAGTGGATACATTTTGAGACAAATTTGTAAAGTCACCCTGTTCAGGACAGTTAATTACAAAGCTGGCAAAATCTAGTAAGACCCATCATTCTTAAGATCGGGTCACAGGTCAGTGGTTTATGATAGCGCTTGATTTAAGTTTCATGCTGTTCTCCTCGGTTGTACATGATGTAACGTAGGCATATACAGGGAACACGCAATAAAACCTATGCCTCAACTGAATTTTAAGAAAACATATTTGTCATCAGTATTCTTTCACATCTACGAGTGCTCATGAATTGTACACTGAAAGGTCAGGCTTGGTTGTTTACCAAGAATAAGATGTGAGGCATTGCTATTTGGTTTCTCCACATCAAGGCTGGCCATCAGTTATAAAGGTTATTCCTTGCAGAGTGTTGCAAGTCATTCATTGCAGCACAATGCCTTGGTGTGATGTATCGATGGAGCAACACCCAGGAGTCAGACTTGAGATGAGATACGAAGGCAACGTCACATAGGTACTGAAAACATCTGATTGTCTTTAATGCCATCTATATGTAATATCAGTATATTTAAGTGTCCTTTACCCCCAAACAAACTGATGAACAATATGCGTGCAGTTAATTTCAACTCCCTTAGTGGAAACATCCTTCTCTGCTACAGTATATGCACATTCTTTAAGTTACTGTATTTCAGTTCATATAAAACTGAAGTATGCTAAGTATCCATCCAGGATCTTACAATTGCAATATTGATGTACATTCAGTGAATCGCCACATTATTCCACATAAAATGCAACCTTGAGAAAAAAAACCAATAACATGATATCAAGGCCCAGGCAACTAACAATGACCAAATGCTGCATCCTCCAGTTTGAGACTGTTTACCACCATCAGACTGTTTAGCGTTTCAGAGGGACAAAGGCATGTTAACATTATATTCATGGTTTGGAAGCTCAAGCTCAATGCTCAGAGACATGCTTGGTATTAATGTGTGCGTATGTGTGTGTGTGTATACGACTAGCATTTTATGAATATTTATTGGTTATTTCATAAACGACTGTATGTACAGGTAAATACTCCTATTCATGTAACATTTAATGAAAAATAAAGAATGTTGCATTGCAAAGTTTGAAATCCTGGAGGGACTTATTAAGGCCAAATACAAGATAGCACAGCACCCTGCTGTGGTCTAAAACTGCCTTGCTTTCACATGATATATTGTCTTAGTGCAGGGGTGCCATTAACAATGACCATTATTTGAACAGTAAGAGGGGATGGCATGGAAAGAGCACTGTTACTCCAAGCTTGTGAGTACTTGGCTCATTTGTTATTTTGTTTTAGAAGAGGAGATCGCCCAGGGGAGCAGCATGTTTAAAAATCAATGATTAAAGGAACATTAATCATGCATTTTGTAGAGGACCAAGAAGGGCTGTCACTCCATATTTAGCCCACAAGAAGGTAGTGGGAATGAGGAGACAGATGAGTGGTGCGTCACATGGTGGAAGAGAACAATTTGGAAGTGGATGTCAAAGAAGGAGCAGGGTGAGAGGGAAAGCACTCTGGAATTAATAAGATATTGACTTTCTTTGAATTTGAGATGTTATGCCTTCATTTCAGGGCCGTAATATCTGCCTTTAATAGCCTGCGTGGGTAGTAGCATTACAATTAAAGATGGAATACAAATGGTGGGACCAACAAGACAATTAACCGTATTTACTGTTGAACTAGGCACAGTTTGAAAAGCACTAATGCCCTAACCATTCATGAATAAACAACCATAGGTGATGCACATTCTCTAATAAACCCGTCATAGAGCTGACTGTTATTCCGGTTCAGTCCCCTTGCGTTATCATGGCAATGAATAGGTCAGAATATTATTCAATTTCGAAATTCAAGCTATACAATAACATTCTTGTTGTTTTCCTGAAATGTATTCACAGAGCAACCAAACATTTGTTCACTGCATATCACGTTCACTATGGTATCTTTCCCATTGTATGCAAACCACAAGGCTTAGTGCTACAATACTGCAGCACTTTATAACATTTGCACCAGGTACAACAAACACAGCTAGCATAAGCTCCTGCTGAATGCAGAATGCCCTAATCATATATAGACAGTATAAAATGGGGGCTTTTCAACACTGATGCCTTTGAGGCAAGAATTTCTGTCTAGAATAGATGGGAAAGGGATGAGTTGGGTAAGGGTCCAATGAAATAAACACGGCAGCGGCTTCTGTTGTGAACTCTAAGTGATTTCACAGCTCCTGAAATTTGACAGTGGTGGCACCATTGAGTGACTGCTGATAGCGGTGGCGAGGGCTTTGACTGAACAACAAAACTGAGCAGTGTAAGCCCTGCATACTAATTCAGTCCAAATGTAGTCTGCTACTCTCTGTGTTTACATCATGGAGGGCCATTGATACAACAGAGAACCACAAGAATGTGCTGTAGCCTACTGTACATATGCACATTGGATTTATACATACAGTATGTAGTAACATTGTATTCATAGGCATTTGAACTGGCATAAACCCTGAAGTGGGTAGTGATACTTTCAAATAATAGTTTTAAAACAAAACTAAACATGTGTACCACTTTGTAATGACCAGAAAAAAGAAACATATACAGTACATAAGGAAAGTTATTTTTAGTTCAATCTGATTCTAATAGTAACCATAGTAACGCAAGAGACAAGGATATATAGACATAATTTATTTCCCAACTGAGGTCTAATCCATCATATAATATAATCAATCCACTGTCCTTGTTTTTGAATAACACTGTGAATAACTAATTAATATAACGGAAGTAGACGGGGCAGGCTAGTGGTGGTCTAACCCCAAATGCTCCATACGCTAATTGTAATTATATTCACTGTATGCCTCTTTGGATAAAAGTGTCTGCTAAATTACCTAATTGTAATTAATCAATTGTAAACTAACATGAGACATTTTGCATAAACTTCAAACAAAGTTGGTCTTTTCTTAAAGCAAATATGGCTGCTCGGCAGCTATCTTGATGTTGGTCAGGTATTAACAAGATCGTATCTAAATGAACAGGGAGAAAGCCATATCCACTTTCAATGATAACGGAAATTTACTGTACAATCATCAGTCTAATCTGATAGATGAAATATTGGTGACTTGTAATAAGGTTTAAAGTGTTTTTAAGTTTGTGTTCTATGCATGTGAAATGGTGTACTTGCATGCAACTACCGTAAATGACTCGCTTAATTGAGTCATTGTATGCTCCTTTTCACTTGATACAGTTCCTCGACTTCTCAATTCAATGCAAGTTTAAGTGATAAGTGAAAACACCACAAGATTATATCATTATATCATTATATTATCAAATCTATTGATTGGTATGACTCTTCAATAAATTACATTGTTAAAATGTTTAATGATGGCATGTCAGATGCTCTAAATACTGCTGCTCCACTAAAAACCAAAAAAAAAAAATAATAATAATACTCTTTATTGATATAGCACTTTTCATACAGAATTGCAGTTCAAAGTGCTTTACAGAGAGGGAATACTGCACACTAGTTGTGCTTACCATAAACAAAAATACAGAGAAAAGCATTCATAAAAATAGTTAAAGGAAACAGATAAAAACAATTTTAAAATTAAAGAAAAATTAAAAACAGGTGCAAACAGGAAAACAATAAATATATATATACAATTATACTGAAATGACACATGTTAATAAAAATGGTTAAAGGAATCAGATGATAAAAATATAAGAGAAATTAAAACCTTATCCTTTTTGTTGCTATGTCAGAACGACAGCTCCATGCGCATAGCGCCATGCTAATCTGGTAGAGGAAGGGCATATTCCAGTAGCACTTTAGTTATCAGTACATGTCTTTTATGGATGGTTATAGCCCCTTGTACCCACTAACATCAGTGTAGGAATTACCAAGACTGCTGAATAGCCTCTCATACAATGTAATTGTAATGACATGCATTGCAATGATTGTCTTCTAAAATTAGTTTGTTTAATTGTCTGTGTTTTGGTTCTTTAGTTTTATAATTATGGTCTAAAGGGGAGACTTTAAGAACACGCAAATATAGGCTACCGTATTCATGAAAGCATCCCAAAATCAAAGATCCCACTTAGGCATGTTAGCTAACTTTTAAGATAATGCTAGCGGCACTTCGCTGTAGTCGGGAACAGCTCTTCATCCAGGCCAGTAGCGTCTCTAGCATAAAATGCAGTTTTCTATAAATCTCCCCCAGTCCGTTTCTGAAAACCTGCACTCGGTGAGGTTTGGACCCGTTTCCGTTTCCGTTTAGAAATACAAGAGTCTAACCACTGAGCTACCACGATGTTCCTGAATAAATTTAAATGTGAAAAATTACGTGGTCCGCGAGGGGAATGAAAATCATTTGTTGGCCTGTGACCAAAAATGTTTGGACACCCCTGGTGTAACCTATTCAGAGGCAGAGGATTGTTTTCATTTAAAAAAATAAAATGCTTTGAAGTGCTCTTTTTTGCAGATATGCTGCAACAAAAAAGTCAGTGCAGTACAACTTGCGTTGTAGAACCTGAAAAGCGCGTCCTGCGGTGTCTAAGCGGTGTTTATTTCTGTATTATTATGTTTCACGAGGAGAGGACATGCCTGGCAAGAGCACATATGGAACTAAAATGTAATCTATACTATGGGTATATGGGTAGTAATCAAGAAACTGAAGAGCTCGGCATGTAAGGAAAGATGCAAGGCAAGCTGGTGGTATGTAGTTGACATTCTATTTTGTATTCCTGCCATCACTTGCCCTGGAGGCCAAGGTACAAAGCCGTATGGCGGCAGTGGAGTCAAGTCATTTCCTCCCTGTGCACCAATCCAGAACTTTGCCATAGCGTTGATCCTACATCTGTCAGAGGCTAAAATCTGTCTGGTGTCTGATAGCAAACATCTCACACTTATTGGACTACTGACGAGCACTGGTCATTCTGATTGGCCATGCAGTGAACATCAAAGTCCCAGCAAGAGCAGTCTCATCCATCAAACAACTGCAATTACATTTGAAAGTAAGCAACCTAAGATTGGTCATGTGTGACATACTTAAGCCTAGCAATGAAACATAGTTAGAAGTAGCGTTGCATCAGTACATTCCGAATCCTTAATGTCAACATCTCGACATCACTGAATAATAAAATATTGCAGCTGTTGGTGTTAGTGTATCAAAGGCTGTCCTTGTGTTGTATTAATGGTGTTTGTAGTCAGATATATGCCCACTCACACAGTACCAAGAGCAGCCCCCCATTATGTCACTCATTTTATCAAAAGCTAAAATAATGTGGTTAGAATGTATTATCTTATTCGGGAGGCAGGCTATATTTGCACAACAGAGGCCACAATCCTCAGGCTCACATTGCTTTCTTTTGATTGATCCAGAATGCAGTGTGTTACAAAAGTGTACGTTCACAGGTTTCTGGCCCTCTTGCACCCCCAGTATATATCAGTTATTTTATGTAATGTGTCAGAGGTGTATGTGAAGGAGTGGTCTCCTATGATGTGGTCCCAAGGCAAAGAAAATGTTTCAATATCTTTTTCTACTTGTAAAAGGGACTAAATATGTCTTCAATACAGTTGCAGGATATTAGTTTGGAATGATTTTAGATCATAAATGTCTCCTGTTTTCATCTGGCGACCCTCTTTATGCAAGAGTTGGTGATGTGCTGTTATAGCACCTCATGCAATATGATGGGTAATCAAAGTTAACACTTATTCACATTTTATCTTTGATGGGTCATGAAGGCTCTTCTTACCCAGCTGCCTTCCACCTACTCTCCTCTGCTGTGTTAAGAAGTATGTACTTGGCAGTCCGTGCCAATCTTTGACGGCAGCTACTGTATATTTGAATCATTGCTTTTTCATCGCGCTTGACGTGATGTGTCAATGTGTTGGTGTTGCTGCTAAGAAGTTTTCCACATAAAGATAACACATTTTATGTGAAGAAGTACACAATGCTTTCCCCCACATGTGAGATATGTTTTGATGTTTTGTCATGGTGAACAGCAGACAAACCTTGAATCAATGTTATATAACTTTATTAATATTGATTTGAGGATAGCTGTTGACACCCATGTGCATGTTAACTCTAATGTTGTATGTTTTTTTTTTTATGTTGACGATAATGTTTTCTGTGGAGGTGGTGGTGGGCTAGCAGGTTGTAGGTTAGGAAGGTCAAGCACTGTTACAAAAAAATGTCTGTCTCTTGTGTAAGCATTTGCTGTATGTATTGAGGAAGCTGCCAACTTGCTATTTATTGTATTTATAAATGCAATTTCAGATGTGCATGTTGTCGCAGTCTCACTCATAAGTTGTATCATATCATCTGTCCCTAGGTTTGCTGTCATCAATGCATTGTTGCTTTGGTATCTAAAATGTTTTATTTTATAATTTTTTAGGAAGTAATAACGAAAGTAAGTGCTTCAGGTACAATAATGGACCTTTTTCGATAACTTTCACTTAAATGTAGAGATGATTCTTACTTAGCTTGTGAACTGTGTGAAATGTGTCTATAGGTTTCTACAATACTAATGACCTTTAAAATGACCCATCCATCCCTCCATTCTCACCCGCTTATCCGGAGTCAGGTCGTGGGGGCAGCAACTCCAGCAAGGGAACCCCAAACTTCTCTCTTCTTATCCACATTAACCAGCTCTGACTGGGGGATCTCGAGGCGTTCCCAGGCCAATGTGGAGATATAATATCTTCTCCTAGTCCTGGGTCTTCCCTGAGGCCTCCTCCCAGCTGGACATGCCTGGAACACCTCCCTAGGGAGGCACCCAGGGATTGTCCTTACCAGATGCCCGTACCACCTCAACTGGCTCCTTTTGACGCAAAGGAGCAGCGGCTCTACTCCGAGTTCCTCACTGAAAGCTAAGCTTCTCACCCTATCTCTAAGGGAGACACCCGCCAACCTCCTGAGAACCCATTTTGGCCACTTGTAACCATGATCTAGTTCTTTCTTCTTTAATGCTTTGAAATAATATAATATCTTGAAGAATGATTTAAAGTGCCATTCTTCAAGACCCAAGAGAAGTAATCTTTTGAAGGAACATGCATTTTAGAAAAGGAAAACATCACATTTTAAGTTAATCCTAAAAATGTTAATTACATTTTCACTTTTATTTAGCAGCTAATGCATTTTTTTCTGGTTTAATAGACAATCGTGTATCTAAAAAAGTAAAAATATAAACTGAATTAATGTAACGTGACTTGCTCGTAACTCATATCTACATTCACCCGACTGGAAATAAATGACTGAAGTAGTGGACGACATCAAGAGTGAACACCACCTGAGGATAAAGGCTTGACATTTGCAGCTCATCTTTTGTACTGCTACACACAGCAGATAAAAGGAGGGGAGACCACTGTCTCACTGCAACGTGTAGACAGTCTTAAGAGTGATTGTGTGGACGCCACACCTTATAATTCTATTCCCTCCTTCCTCCTGCTCTTCAAAAGGGTAAAGAGGCTCCACCAGGAGCAGGGATTGAGTCCCAGCAGAGTGACAAAGAATAGGATTGTCTGGCTACTGCATGTCATATTTTACAATTTAACCTTGGGTGATCAAGCTGGATTACAGCAAGTCATTATTTGAAAGACACTGATTTTCAATTTAAATGTAAATCAGTATGTCCTCTTTTACGATTATTATTATGCTGTGTAACGTTGATGTGAAGGAAGAGATATACTTCAAACTTGAGACAGTATTGTTAAAACAGATAGTAAAGCTGTAGATGGGTTTAAGATGTCACAAGTTTGGTTTGTATTATTATTATTATTATTATTATTATTATTAGTTTGATATCTTAGATTACAGTATTTTGGAAGAATAATGTAATTGGCTGATAATGCAGTCCAATAGTGATGTGAAAAACCCTTTGACTGGTGGTGATACAGTATCTTTATGAAACACAGCAAAGCAGGGCTTCAAGCCATCTTGACCGTTAAAACAATGTGATCATTTGTCATGAATCAGATCCCGCAGTAATGGGGAACTTGCTCATTTTCATCTTTCTTTCGTGAAATAAAAAGCAATGCCTAGATCCACACTTGTGTTACTATCGTAAAAATAAAAAGGCCCATCTAAGCTACATCATAAATACAATTTTGGACTAGACATTGGACAGATGTGTAACCCTAGTCCACCCCCATTCCACTCTGTCAAGTATGCATCTCTAAAACACTCCCAGCTGCTCCCTGACCGTATTGTCACATCAGAGCCTGATATTGTGGAACTGTCCCGCCCTTTGCTTTGCTCCATTGAGCCTCAGTGTAGATAGGATGCACTAGCTAGCCAGGCAATAGAAAATAATATTAGGTAGGTTACCACACTACAGAGCCTAAAGAGAGCATGGAAAACATATTCTATGTTCTATGATGTGAGTGAGTCAGTGTGTATGTTTATTTTTGTCTGTGTGTCTCAGGCATAGAATTATGTCTCATGGTGTATTCGGTCAAATTGACCCGAAGACCATATGAAGGACAAATATATAGGGGTATTGTAGCATACTACTACATAATTATACACAATCATTAAACTTTATCCTTGTATTATATTACCTTTGAAACTAGTCACTTTGACCCGAATAGTATATAAGGGTGATTAGAAATTAAGGAGAGAGAGATTACTACATTATTTTGAAAATAAAAAATTTTTTTTGGATTTGTTTGGGATGGAAAAAATATTGAAATTCAAATTATGCTTCTGCACATAGGTCTCATTTATTGATTATTTATTTCCCTTGGTTAAGACAATTCTAAACTATATAATCACCATCCTAGTTCTAACATATTCTCATTTTCTAAGTAACATTGCTATGACTAGATCTGTGGTTTCACAAAAGGAGATGGAAATGCTCATTCATACATTTATTACATATCGCCTGGATTATTGTAATGCATTGTATACGTGCCTTAAGTCTTCCTTGAACCGGCTGCAGGTGGCTCAAAATGCTGCTGCTAGGCTACCGACAAGGGTCAGTAGAAGATCACGTTACTCCTGTAATTAAGGCATTCCACTGGCTTCCCATTGGTTTTAGATTTGATTTTACAAATGTATTAACGACTTACAAGGCTTGCATGGTCAAGCTCCCTCAAACATCATGGACCTTTTACAAAAACAGACTTTAAGTCGGGCTCTGAGGTCCTCTAGCCAAGCCCTTAAAGTTGTCCCCAGGACTAGTTTTAAAACAAGAGGTGACCCTATAGGCTCCTATAGGCTCTGGAACTCTCTCCCTTTAGCCTTGAGTCTGTGGATAATTAAAATAAAACACCTTAAGACACATTTAAACAAGTACTACTGAGTACTGAGTAAGTAGTATTGTCATTATTGCTTTCTGTACATTATTTGTATTTTAATGGTACCTTGTAGTTCTGTACGGTGCCCTCTGTTTATTTTTTATTTTCATTTTCTAGTAGTCTTTCATGAAGTACTGCAACCTTTCTATGCTTCTATGCTTTTGACAATGCATAATACTGTGAAGCACTTTGTGACTGCTGTGTGTGAAAGGCGCTATACAAATACATTTGACTTACTTAATGTGCTTGCAGAGCTATCACATTATATACATCTATAACATAAGATCACATAAGATGTAATGTAACACAAATACCACTTCTAATAGGATTGTCCACACCTCCCACAGAAACCGTTGGCATCCTTCAAGAAGAGAAAAACTCCCCTCTTTAAAAATAAGATTAACACAAACATGAAACAACAAACATAATCTGAACAGTAAAGGTACCTGAAATGTAAGACACTTTTATTATTTTGTTATTATTTTGATAAGGTGGGCAGCAATATTAATTCATTAACTAGACCACTATTGTAATTGCTTTATTTCAGTAATATGCGTAAAAGAAACAACATGAAAACACTAAAAGACATTTGAATGGGGTGAGGTATGACATGCTCAAAACCTATAGTTCTAGAAACAACAGTCTCAAAAGATGGCTTGCTGTCATGCTGTACTGTATGTTCAACGTAACATTATTTGTGCCAGGTCGAACCTAATGCTTACTGGTCGGCTGAGGTTTTCTCTGCCATCAACCTCTTCTTATAGACCCATTGACAGTCCCCACGTTTTAAGAAGACCACCTTTGTCCGTAACCCTAAGAAACTGGTGCATTACCGGAATGACCATCTATCGTTTACCATCATGAAGTTCTGTGAGCTGAAAGCTTTGCAATGCGGCGCAAAGCGGCAAGTGTATTTGCTAGTTTCAGACCGACGTAGTTGTAATTTTCCCGTCCAGCGCCCAGAATGTCCAAATAGCAAATGCACTTTTGGTGTGTTGGTCTAAACATGAGGTGTGGTCTGGTGCATTGCTGACGCATTGCTATCTTGAGGCAGCGGAAAGTGAAACCATCTTCAGACATGGACCAGTGAATCTACTGTATGTAAGGAAGCTGTCCATCGAGCACTGCTCAGCATTCAACATCATCTCAACATCAAGCTCAGGGATCTATACCACACCAGCATGTATAGCTGGACTACAGAAAGTAGAACGGGGGAACCCACACACACACACACACACAGACAATATTAGATTGTATTCTTCTTAATAATAAATAATATTTTACTCAGCTGCTGCTGAGTAAAGTGCATTATGATCAAGCATTTCATTACCTTTCATTACCTATTGCTGTCTGTGTATTTGGCAAATAGACATTGAAACCAACTGTTCTTTGCATCATAATATTGCATATTAAAGTCATGAATGGGTTAGCATTCAATAACTGAATTGTTTTCTTAACACAGGTGCTTCACATCTAGCTAAATCAAATGCAGCACTCTATGGTTCACACCCTATCTGTGATATTATTATATTGTTATTAAGGGATGTCCAAGGCCATTTTTGCAACTGACAAACCATTTGCACCACCGTAGCAACCACCTAGCAACCAATCGAAACACATAATCAAACAATATAGTTTGGTGGTAATTAATGAGAGTATGCTCTGTACTGTACCTGTAGCGTCATGACACAGGAAAACACTGCCATATCACCATTTAACAATCATGAAGCCTGAATTCAATTCATGTAAAATGAAAATGAATTGTCTTCACAATAGTCAAAAAGTTATTATTACAAGTACTTAAATCTGACATACAATATAACAGATTATTTGGTATATGATTTGCTGTATTCCTTTATAATGTAAGTGTATCTTGAGTAAGATTGTGGTGATTAGTGGTGATAAACTATTGTAGTGTTTAAGTATTTAATCAAATCATCAATAACACTTTAGTACATCACCCTCTATAAATGTATATATCTTGAAATACTGCTCACGTTTACTTGAACAGTTTATGCATACAGTATTTTTACAGTAGGGGCCTATGTTGACTAATTCATTCAGTGTTAATTCAGTGTTATTTAGTTAGTCCTCAAAGTAACACTGTTTTTAACTAAAATAAATAAATAAATACAAATGCAGCTTTATCAGAAATAATATATTCAAATATGAAACAACCTCCTCCGTTTTCATCATGTTCTTTTTCCCTCGAGAGCATTCACTGTATGATAGTAAACGCTTTTCTTAGAGCATGACAAGCTTAGCATTGGAAAAATTGAGCCCATTGGCTGCTCATTTTGCATTTTCAATTGTGGCCAGTGGCAAAATACTTGAATGCATGAATATTAATGTAGGTAAATGGTGGAGTCAGCGCATTTGTGTGTTTTTCTTTAGTTTTCTTTTTTTTTGTGTTTTTCTTTTTCATGTAATTTGGCTCAAACATTAGCATATATATTTACAGTATATATACTGTAGTACTGTATTAATTCCCCCCCCCCCTCCTTGTCTTTTTCCAATCTTGACACATGCAACAATGAAATTCTAGACTACAAGCATGTATTCATTGGAGATGGACAGTATATGTATCGTATATTTTCCATCACATTGCAGGTCTATTTACATAACTATACTCAGTAATTATTAAAGCTGGGGACTCTCACTATGAAATGAGCCATGGCTTAGAATACTGTTAATACAGTGCTATATCTAATGACATTAATGTTACACCCATATGTTATATTCATTATTTACCATAACTACATACTGTGTCATGGTAAATTGTGATCATATCCAGGGATTAAATTGGGCGGGAGCCAGCCGGAGCCGGGCTCCGGTAGCCTACATGCTGAGCTCCAACACTATCAGTAGGCTAACTGTTAAAAGTTATGAATTGACAGTTATTAGTTATTACTTTTTCGGGTGAGTAGGCCTACATCTAAAATCTCTGGATACAGACAGACTCACTTTTTGCCTTGCCGTGGTTGAATTATCATGCGCACTTGCGACGTGAGGTGATTAGGCTGCGTTCAAGTCGTAATGTTTATTTTGTTTGGACATAGGCCTTAGCAGTTGTGGACTGAATGCCAGGCTTCAAAACATGCACAAAATAGGAGAGAGAGTTGAAGACTTAGACTAAATCTACATCTTACATTTTAGTTTTAAAACTGTGATTATTAAAAATACTCCATCCATACCATTGTTTTAGCTCCGTATAAGGACTTATCTCCGATAGGCGCGTCGCGTTGAAATGTTGACATGTCAGGTAGTCTACTGGGCACGTGCGTGCCGGTGTAAACAGGAGTCATTTTGTCAGAACATTTAATAGGAACAGCATGGCGCTGGCGGCTAAAAAACCGTCAACAAATTACCATGAGTGGTCAGCGCTGGCGGCTAAGGAACAGTGAACAAATTACTGTGAATCATAATAATTTTTATAATAATGAACAGCAAAGAACAAATGACTGAATACCATTTCAGGCACAGCTTAGGCACCGGAAATGTTTTAAAAGTATTGTTTTGGCACCGGAATGGTATGCCGCTCAATTCACGAAAATTAGGGCTCCCCCACAAAGAAAATACCAATTTAAACACTGATATCATAACAATCAATTACATCAACCAATAATGCTCTGAATCAGTCAGCCAGGCAATTTAGTGCACTATGTCACATGAAAACAAAATCACCACATCACAATATTAACATATGTCTATGTCATGTATTTTATAAATGTTTGTTTAAACTTAAGGCAATCTTGCTTATATTAAAATATATTTTTCAGGAGAAACCTGGCCAAGAAGTAACATAAAACATCATACAACATAGTATATATTATAACATAAAATTAACAGAAATTATGCAAGTATACATAGTCTAGCATAGTCTACTAGTCTGTAGTTGTTTGGTGAATACTGTATACATGCAGGGTCTGTATACTGTACAGTCTGCATCCCACATACAGTTACAATAATTAGAACTCTGGCGCCTCTACTGGCCTTCTCAAGTACTCGCGACGCGTAACGACGGCAAAGGCACCAATTTAGATGTCAGACATCTGTACATTAGGCTATAGAGCACCCTTGTATGCGTAGACTACTGCACATGACATTGGTGCCTGCTGGTAGTAAGGCTGTAATAATATAGCGGCAACAAAATTAATCCCATGATCATTCATTATTCTCCATTCATTCCATTCGTGAAAGGAATAATGGCGCTTTTCCATTGCTGGTACCAGCTCGCCTCGCCTCGCCTCTACTCGCTTTAGGAGCTTTTACATTGCATAGTACCAGCTCAACTCGACTCAACTCGCCTTTATTGCTTTTCCATTGTGCAAAAGTTGGGATAGTACCTGCTACCAGGTACTTTTTCTAGTACCTGCTTTGTCGAGGTTCCAAGCGAGCTGAGGAGATACCAAAATGTGACGTGACAACAATGCAGACTACAGATTGGACTAGAGCGACTTGTCACATTTGCGCGACATCCTAGGACATCCTACATCAACCGGCGTAAACCCAGCGCGATTCAGTGCAGAGTGGATATTTTTTTTTGGATCTGTTACAGTAAATGTTTTTTGAAAACATGACAACCCGCAAAACAACACCGTGGTCAGCAGAGGAAGTGCAGACATTCCTCAGTTTGGTAGCTGACGAAAAGATCCAGCGAGAGCTGGATGGGGCTACTCGTAACGAGAAAGTCTACCAGGAAGTTTCGGAGATGTTAGCCGCACATGGCTGCCAACGATCATTCCAACAGTGTAGGGAAAAGTTACGGCAGTTTTCTGTCGCGTCACTGTGGGCGGGTACATGGGACTATCTGCAATGGAAAAGGACCCGTGCCGAGGCGAGTAGAGTCGAGTAGAGCTGATACTATTGAATGGAAAAGCTCCCTAAAGCGAGTAGAGGCGAGGCGAGGTGAGTAGAGGCGAGTAGAGGCGAGCTGGTACCAGCAATGGAAAAGCGCCATCAGGTGTGTTCAGTGGACTGAACGTTCAATTAACTTTTTCACTGAAGACACATTTTCTAGAATTTGTTTAAATGGTCTTGAACTACTTTCAAATACGTTTGCTTAGTTTAATGTGTGTGACGATTGTTGCTCGATTACACATAGGATATAGCCCTATATTTGCCTGGGTGTTTTTTAAGTAGCCGTAGGCCGATTTAGTGCCAGTGAATTACGCTTTCCTTACTGCCGTTAGGATTTGTTTAATGTGTTGTAAACGTTCCACCATCCTGAATGCAGTGAGACTAATAAATAGAAGGCTGCCAAATTGACAACACGCCAATGTCAGACACACGTCAATCTACATACCAATCAATGTCAAGTATAGGGAGACGCAGTTGATGATAGCAGGACGTAGGTACGTCAGACAAAAGGTATAGTGTGCTTGCAAAATTGCAGTGTAAAACCAAACCTAATAGAATGAAATGTATACAATTTAACAAAAACATGAACCTTGGTCCAGACAGACTTTCAGGTGTGATAGTGCCCTTAATCCACTGAATAGATAAAATCATTATTAACAACCCCAATGACCAATAGTCCCTATAGCTCCATATCGTTTAGAATTTATAAAACAATTGGAACTGTTCACAAAGATAAATATTGTTTTATAAACCTGCAAATACAATCTTTGTAAAAATCTCACCCAAAGCAGCATTTAGAAACATTGTATCTCTAGACAGACATCACAGCCAATAATATGTGATGTTATCAGGCTAATCCAGCTAGAGTTGTTCTATACAAGAAATTAGATTCAAACTTTGTGTGATAAAAGTTTGTTTTTGCTTTTACATACTGTACAGCAGAATACTTTTAGTGAGGGCCTGCATCATAGTCTGATCTTCTCTGTCAGTTGAACAGGTCTACTGTAGTCCTATTTGATTGACAAATCACTTGATTGTTATACAATATAGCGTCATGGTGTGGCAACTAAAACACATGCGAGGTATAATACATGCAATTTAGATGCAGGCATGACTTATGCAAAGCCATCAAACCTGACAAGCTATCTTCCTTAAAGTGCAGACTGCTGTCCATTGCTCTTTTCAGCTGTCTTCAGATAAGGTTGGCAAACAAATCCTTACATGTGTTTTGCATAACATGTAAAAATATCTGTGACGCATTGAAGATTAAATCCAAATGAGGAGAATCAAATTACTCAACATCCAAACCAGCCCACTGAAAACATACCTGGTTAAAAAGACAATACCTAAATATCTTTGCTATATTAGACAAGATTATATTAGATATTAGATACATAAGATATATTAGATAAGCAAGTGATAAGCTATGTTGTGAACAGATATGACATCTTACCTGTTTTCCATTTGTTGCCTGATGAAAAACATAAATCAAATATATCTCCCTTATGCCATGCCCTTGCATAGAAGGTGCTCTAGGAGAAGCTTTATTCCAACCCCTTGACATTCTTTTTAATTTAATTCATTTAGGTCCTCTACTCAGCCACTCCATGCTTTATTGTAATGAAAATCCAACCCAGCAGATCTTGAGCTGCATATTAGCTCACCCTGGGAATCATCTGAAAGACAAAGATTGAGTGGACGTCCTTTTTTTGAAAGTAGCTGATTTATTAATTTCAAATAAATGAAATAGGTGATAACACACATTTAACATACTGTATAAGCACACTGAAATGAACACACAAGAGAGTATATAAATGCGGTTTTCGTCTCATTAGTATTCTGACAGCTATTAATTAGTATCAAAAAGATATTAATTAC
>JAODUH010019969.1:0-25758 GCA_027564835.1 Typhlichthys subterraneus | reverse complement strand
TATAGTAGTACTGTTATAGTAGTAATATATATAATCACACCATATATTATATAATATCTTATTCAGTAACTGAAAATCATCACTGATGCTTAGCGGAAGAATAGGCCTGTTGATGATACAATACTTATATATTTATATAAACCTCTATCATTTTAAAACAAATAAAATCTGGTTTATTATCCTACTTTGTGTTCGTTTTTGCTACAATTCAAAATTAGAGATGAAGTTGATATTTATGCTGCTCTGATTGGTCAACGGCGGAGCAATTGCAGTGATTGGTCCCTCTATTCAGGGAAACACGGAAGTAACTGGAGGACGTGCTTTGAAACAATCAACAATCTAGCAAGTTGAAAAGCAGGTGAATGAATGTATTGCATGCTTTAGCATCGTGTTTTTAAACGGTTGTATCACATTTTATGCTTTACTGGCGTAGCAGTGTTGGTCGAAGTAAAGATTTTATCACGGAAAGCTTGTGGCTATTGAATTGCTCTTCAAATTGTGTTGCAGTTAGTGTGGTAGGTTTTTTTTAATATATGATAATAATGAATTCGGTTTCCATGATTTTATATAACTGTAGTAGTTTCATCAGTGTCCTCTCAAAACAGAAAAAACATGCTTCTGTAGATTACAAGTTACATGACATGCTGGTTGGCATTATTATATCAAATGTATTGAAATGTCAATTCACTGCTATTCATGGCGGATTGCGGAAACCCCTTTGCACTTATTTGTTTACTTTTTACTATTTTTCGTCTATTGTCTAAGTTGATCATACTTTCCAAACCACTTCATGATGGTTCCTGTCTGACTACTTTCCTTTCTGAGAGAGATGACAGACCAAAAAAAGAATGGCCAGATATAGTTGAACATTTGACGTTGTTTTCTCTCTGTATTGTTCAATGTTTATTATTCCAGCCCATGTTGGAGAGAGAGCAGGAGTGAGCGTGTGTACGTCCCTCCTCGACTGCACGTGATTGCCACCCAGTGGCCACCATGTCCTCCGCGGTGGCGCTTGCCTCCCACCTCCAGTGCGTGGCGTGCGGCCACTTCTCCAAGAGCCACTTCCACCTTCTCTACCACACGGCCGACGCCCACCCGCACCGGCTGGACGATATGGCGGTGGGTCGCCTGGGCAACGTGCTGATCTACCAGGGCACGGCGGGCCTCTTCCACTGCGCCAGCTGCTTCTTCACCAGCAAGGCCTTCCCCCGGCTGTACGAGCACGTGGTCTTCACCCACTGCCTGGGTGGGGAGGGAGGGGAGGAGGAGGAGGAGGACGGAGAGGAGGCCGTTAAGGACCAGGATGGCCAGCGGGGAGATGGTGTCGGGAAGGAGGAGCGCCCCCACGCTCCCCCGAGGAAGCCCGGCGTCCCCTCGGACGCCAGCGATCACCAGAGGGAAGAGGCAGAGGCCGTCGCCAGGTTGCTGCGGCAGTCCAAGAGCGGCTTCGTCTGCCTCGCCTGCGGCTACAAGCACAGAGCCAAGCGTACGTGTGGCGCGCCGCTACTGCTGTTTATGTGACATACTGTGCCCGTCTTGTAACGAAGCATCAGTATGGAGGCCAGATAAGTCCTATATTTGTATTTATTGTATATATATATGTTTGTATTTTCTATTATGTCCACTTTATGTTTGGTCATTTTCACTTTTTGTTTTGTGTGTTAGCTCACTAGAGGGCAGAGGACAAATGTTTTGTCAAGCTAAGTTGCTTTCGCATGTTAGCCAGGACTCGCATAGGAAATCAATAGCGATCAAGATACTTCCTTAAAGGTACAGTAAGTGATTATAAGTTATCACAATTTAGTAAAATTCACCAAATATCTCCTCGCAGTAACTTACCGTTTTCTGTGCATATTGAAAAATGAATAAAATGTTGGCTTTGTAAACAGGAACACAAACAAAGTGGTGCAGACCGCATCACACAACAATATCCCAGCCAATGTGTGGGGTGGAGCTTCTGAAGTAGCAGCCTATGGCAGAGGTCTTCCAACGTTATTCGGGCCAAAAACCCCTTGGCTGATAGAAACACTGCACATATGGTATAAAATATTTAGTTGCCGGGCCAACAGTGCCATGAATAAACGTAGGCAACTAACTAAGTCATTAAAATAATTGACAGATTTCTATATTTATACTTGTATTTATGTTAATGTATCTTCTGACATTAACATTTTTGGAAGAAAATAAGTTTGGGATCAAATAATTTGGAGGACCCCCTGCAGTACCTCTGAGAACCCCTAGGGGTTCCGGACCCCCTGTTGAAAACTTCTGGCCTATAACACTGAAAGGAGAGGTGGAGAGGTGTTTTTGTTTTGAACGAGTGCAAAGTTAGCAAGCGTTCTCCAGAATGATCCGTGTGTCTGCCCCCCTCCCCTCCCCCCTTCCCCAGGCTACGCCATCAGCCACGTGATGCGCCGTCACGACCCCTCGTTGCCATACCGCTGCTCCCATTGCAGCGCCACCTTCCTGCTGCCCAGCCTGCGGAGGCAGCACGCGCTCCTGCGCCACCGGCCGGGCCGCTACGGCTGCCCCTACTGCCTCTTCCGCTCCTCGGTGCCGCACGGCTTCAAGCGCCACTGCGGCAACTGCCGCGCCCGCGGCGATGAGGAGGACGGAGAGGAGGGGGCGGGGGGAGACGGGAGCGACGGAGAGGAGGAGGAGGAGAAGCAACAGAAGAAGAAGGAGGAGGCAGCGGCGGTCGGAGAGGAGGTGTCCGTCTGCCCGTCCCCGCGAATAAAGCCTGTAGAGAGACGTGGCTCGCTTTAGAGCGTTAACGTTCAAGTGTAACCTGGAGTCGCTTTCTTTTCGAAGGAAACCTTCACGTCCCTTGACTTGAGAAGAACTACGTTCTGCAGATAACAAAGCCGGGTCGGGACACAAGTACTGTGCACCCCTCTGCCTCTGCCCTTGGGCCAGTAATTAAACACCACCCTGTTCCAATCCTACTTTATATTCAGACGTTTTTTCTGTTCTGGTGAACCTCAGCACAAGCTTTTCATAGTGCCTGCCAATCGAACTCTACTGATCAATACAGGTCTCACCTTTTATAAAATGTCTGTTGAATTGTTATTTAGAATACTTTAATCCACTATCATGCTCGGATACACTAGAAATCGACGACAGTAACTGCAAGTACATGCTACGTAGGTGACTATTGTTTTTGTGTTGGTGTGTTTAATAAAACTATGTTTTTTCAGCCTTCATGAGAGTTGCTTTATTTATTGTTGCTGGCTATATCACGAATGATTCCCAGGTGTTGGGGTGAATGCTCATTGGATGCGGCATGGCCGCTTTGTTCTAATTGGTCGGCAGGCGATTAACAGCTAAGGTGAAACGTAAGGATGAGGAGGGAAGTTTTATTGATAACATAAATGAAACAACTAGACAAGCCAAATGGATAACAGACTTCTTTTAATTAATTTTCTGCAGTTCTTCACCTGAACTTAAAGCTTAATTTAACTGTGTGTGCGTGTGTTAGGAAGTGAATAATGAGTTGTAGTACCAACATGCTACTGCAGCTGAGTGGGCTGTATAGCTGTGGCCAGCGCATGCATAATACATGAGCCGCTCTGTTACCTGATAGGAGAGTGTCTGTCTCCCAGCATCTGTTATACGCTATTGCACTGCCCCGGACACACCACCTGCCATGTCTATTTGTACTGTACCTTTGCGGAAGTAAGCTCATACGCAGCCCGCTGCAGACCTCACCAAGGTGAGTAGTTCTGAAACATCTATATGATCTTCGCCAATCAAAAGCTAACTGCTTTAGTGTGGCTCAAACTCAATTTTGGATTGAATTCAATAATAATTTTTTTTTTCACCCCCACAGATCTTTGTTTATTGTTGACCCACTCATAATGGACCTAGACAGCATAGGTAAGTGTATCAGAAATGTTTTCCTGTGTCACCTTTGCTTAGAAAAGAACAGAAATATAACATTTTAATATATGAATGCAATACCCTTCAGAGGGGCTGAACGAGGTTCGTCCGGCTGTTTACAGAGCTGCCTTAAAGCTACTTTCTCTCCAGAAACTCTGCCACTGTAAGTTCCTCTGCTTAAAAAAAATATATAATTGTAACATTCTCTTGTTCATGTATATATTTTAAAATTATTCAATGTAATTATTCATTACATCTGCACACATCATATCCCTTAAAAAGTCACAGTAATTTAGCCATTCTCCATTTGGCAAATAAATACACACCCCTTTAATTGTAACATTGTATGTGCTTGAAGTGCACGTGGTGTCCCTCAAACAAATCCTACCCGCTCTCGGCTCGGGGGGCGTGGCCTGGGACGGGGAAGCTGGCCTGAGTCGGGAGGAAGTGGCGCAGGCGTTGAACGCCGTGTTTGACAGCATGCCACAGGAAGTGCCCGGACATGTGGCCCCAGAGGTGCTCGACAGGACCTGCAGTTTACTGTTCAAGCTGTATGACCGGTCAGCATGCGCCACTACCACGGCACATAACAGCCCAGCCACAAATACTCATAATAATAATAATAATAATAATCTGTGTGTGTTGGTTAAGGGATCAGACTGGCTTTGTTTCTGGGAGTGCTATAGAGGTTGCCCTGATTGTCTTGTGTTCTGACACACTCTCAGCAAAACAAAGAGGTAGGCACATACTGCAGCTAGCTAGTTTACTAGCCGGTCTAGCTATATACCGTGTTATACACACTATCTAGTTAGCTATAGTGTATATATATGGACAAGCCTGTTGAGTCTGACGCCCTCTGCGGGCCTCGTCTGTCGTCTAGCTTTGGTGTGTGTCGCAGAGAGGCACAGCAGAGAGCGTGGAACGGTTAGCAGGAGCAGCCTCCGAGCGTTACTGCAACACCTCTCTAAGGTAAAGCACCAACGAGCACCGTGATGGTGTGCTTGTGATATCCGTGGTCATTTAGCACATAAAATATGTACCCCCTCACACCCCTTCCTAAACACACAGTTAGCGTACACACACATTTTCTACAAATGTTTATTGTTGGTAACACTTTCACAGGCACTTTAGACACAGCCTCTGTGGGGCCTGCGAGTGTAGGCCTACAGTCATGCACAGTGCTGACTGGTGGTGCAGCTCTCCTTGTAGTTAATGTACATTTGTGTTGCTGATGAGCTGAAATTTAGATGAAAGATACATTTATAAGACACATGCTTGGAGGTCACTATTAGTCCAAAGTTGCATCTGAATATTGTTTTTCACTTGGGAACCTTCCTAAATTAGTGATTGACCCGGAAGTATCTAAGTCACAGCCATGATGTGCATGCTTCAATGTTTCCTGTCTTACGTCCTTTAGCATAGGTACACTGGATTATCCTTTACTAAAGGAATGGAGGTAACACCCTCCCACAATTCCTTGTGATGCATCATTCGGCCGTTGACAAACGATCATAATGTCAAAATGCCTATCTTGACCTATACATTTAATAATTATTTTCATATAATCGTATTATTTGGTATTTCCATCTAAAACATTTTCTTACGTTTTCTGTGTGGCTTGTGCTGAATATAAGTATAAAATGTGTATTTTCACTTTAATGTTGGCCTTATTAGTTTATTAGTACAGTAATTGTGATGTTGGTAGATGGGCCTGTCACAATACTTACTATATCGACTTATCATGCAATATATGGACATAAATAACCTCAATCATTTATAAAACGTCAAAAATATTGCTTGCTGTATTTACATTTGTGTTGCTGACATAAGAAAGTTAGCCATGTTGTGCTGCCTATGTGCTCTCGTCTGCCTGCATGCAGGCAGCGCTCCGCGCACACACACACACACACACACACACACACACACACACACACACACACACACACACACACACACACACACACACAGAGCAGACAGCAACAGGTGAAAAACGTGTTCCTTGAGGATTTAATAGGTAATTTTCCAGACGACTGTATATATCCAACTATGTTTGGAAAGATTTGGAAGATGTATTTTGTAATGCTAGCCAAGCCATGAAAAGATTTAACCAATCATAACGAACAATGACAATACTGGAACAACATTGTTTACATGATTCTGACTATGTTTATCACAATTATTTCTGGGACATCACACAATAAAAATATGTATTGTGACAGCCCTATTGATGGGACACCATTACAGAACACCATCACTGTAAATGACGTCATGGTGACGTCATTTACAGTCAGAGTAAAGACTTTGTCTTTACTCTGACTGTAGATGACTTCACCATCATTTGCATGGATGTGTTTTTGCTAAGCGCTAGTTGACAGTATATTGCTACATATAACAATTGTTGTGCCTTTTGTTGGTCTTAGATGGATGGGAACAGGCTTCTCTAAATCATAACACAAACCTGACCTAGATTTTTAATTTTAGTTGTTACCTAACTCTAATATAGGCTATATGTTTAGTTACATATCCTAGCGTAGTGCAATCGAATTTCCTTGGCACCACAATTGTCTTATGAATCCCATTCACACCTGTCCTTGACCTGATAATGCTGTCACTCAAGGTCAAGGAAAAGTGTCTTTTAAAGGACATGGGATGCAATGTTTTGACTATTCAGATGCAATACGGTAGTCAGGGTCGAAGAAAGATCTGCAGGATAATCTTTAAAGATTTAGGAATAAGAACCGCTAATAAGAAAGTTGTAATTGAACTAAAATAAATGTATATAACAATCACAACATAAATTGTAAAAAAAAACCACTGGTGTAAAATCTATCAAAACCAATGTTATGTGGTCAAGTTTAACCTGTTAACCGATCTAATATGATTTAGAGAAGTCTCATCCCATTCAACAACAAAAGACACGCCAATTGTTATATGTAGCAATATACTGTCAAGTAGCGTTTAGGAAAACGATATGAGAACAAATCAAGCCCAAATGTGTAAAACACTCACACCAAACACAATGCCCTGCTCCTGCTTTAATGTATTATCAACTCATCACATTATTAATGTGTGTGTGTATCTGTGTGTAGGTTCCTACTGTAGTACAGGAGGAAGGTGTATTTGGTGGAGTTGAGGCAGCTGTGAGGTCCTGTTTCAACGGGGTAATGAACCACAACACGATGCCTTCCTCAAAATAGACTTAATTGTATATTTCACTGCTATTTAATTGCAAAGTTTAAGTTTAAAGCCTTTTTTGATTAATTTGTGAATATTAACGAGGTAATAATCAATAATGGGAGGTGTGGAGGGCATGTCAGAGGAACTGCGATGGAACACGACTGCTGGAATCACCAGAAGCAATACAATCACGTAGGGTTGGTGGTTGGGTGTGGATGGACTCCCGCCCCCAAAGGGTTTTTTTTTCCTTCTGTCTTTTATTCCATCCATTTCTCCCAATGAATGATGTGTAACTTCAAGACATCAACATCGCAGTTTGAGGTTAACGTGTGGCAAAGTTGAAGGTAGGAACACGTTAGCCAAGGTAGCTTTAACGCAAAGTTGAAGGCATGACTGTGGAAACTTTGCCGTGTGGTCACCCCCGACCTCCAACCCTACAGGATTGAATCCAAGCTGGTGATTCAAGCAGTCTCTTTGCCTCGCTGTTAGGAGCTACGTCCGTTTTTGTGAATATTTGTGAATATTAACAAGGTAATAATCAATAATGGGAGGTTTGGAGGGCGTGTCAGACGGAACTTCAATGAAATACAACACAAGATAACAACAGCTAACGACAGCTGTTTGAGGTTAACGTGACTCGACGTGATTCGTCATTTTGCCTCGCGGTTAGGGGCTGTTTCTTATGCCCCACCCCTTTAATATTTATATTTTTTAATGTAGGTAGGAATGCGAAGCAAGGTAGCTTTATGGCCGTATGGACATGAACAGCAGCTGGGTGAGTTGGGTGAAAATGGCCCCATATCAGACTTCTCTCGGGGCCCCCAAATCACTAAATCCTCCCCTGAACGTACATGCATCATCAAAGGGGTCCCGACTTTGTATCAGTCAAACAGTGCTTTGTGTTAGAATTTGGGCTGTTTATACAATGTAAGACAAAGGTTTGGTGGGCATGCAACGCATTAGGGACATAGCACCATGCAACCGCCATTGTTGATACTTATCTTGTTATCCCAAAAATAACCTGGCAGTACTGTATTAACATTGCTGAAGATTTGCTACACTTGGATAGAACTGTAATTCACATACATTCACACGTGTGTGTGTGAATGTGTGTGTGCATGCGTGCTCGTTCAGGTGCTGACACCCAGTGTGCGTGAGGACCACGTGTTGTCATGGCTGCAGAGTGAGCCACGTCTGTTGCTATGGTTGTCCACGCTGTATCGCCTGTCCGTCAGTCAGAGTGTCACGCATGCCGTGCCGTGCCACGTCTGCAAGGCGCTCCCCATCACTGGTCTCAGGTGCGTGTGCGTGTGCGTGCGCGTGTGTGTGTGTGTGTGTACTATGTGTGTATAATGTGCAAGAGTGTGTGTTTAGTAGCTGTTTGTGTGTATGTGTGTACTATACTGTATGTGTGTGTATAATGTGCAAATTGTGTGTGTGTGTGTAGTAGCTGTTTCTGTGTGTATAATGTGCAAGAGTGTGTGTGTGTGTTTAGTAGCTGTTTGTGTGTATGTATGTACTATACAGTATGTGTGTTTAATGTGCAAGAGTGTGTGTGTGTGTGCCTGCACGTCCAGGTATCGCTGCATGAAGTGTGTGAACATCCACTTGTGTCAAACCTGCTTCTTGACTGACAGACAGACCAAGAAACACAAAGCTAGCCACCCTGTGCTAGAGCACTGTACACAGGTACACACACAACACAACCCAGCGCACACACACACACACGCACACACACACCTACCTCTCTCCTCTCCACCAGCCATCGTGGAAAGAGTCCATGGCATCCCTGGCGTCCAGCGTTCGTCACGCGCTGTTGCCACGGCGATACACCAGGCGGGAGGAGGAGCGGAGGCGGGGTCTGATGTCCTGGAGCTCCGGTGCCTGTCGGAACAGGCAAGACCAGTAGAGCACAGAGGTGGCTCCAGTTAGCATACAGCTACAGTAGCATTAGCTGTAAAGGTCCAGGATGTTTATGCTGAACCAGCCGCACGCACACAGCAGTTTGATTTAGCACAGTAACTATCACACGCTAGCTAAGTTATAACAGCACAAGCAGAAACAAGAATGTTTTATAACGAGACTGGGTATAGTAACTATACAAAGCAAGTATACATAAATACTGCAAATATACATAAATACTGACACTATGCTTGACACTATAACGGTCTCCTCACATTTTCAGCCCAGCTCCACCAGAGTCTTCACCGCAGTTGGATGCCGCAGCCGTCCGTCAAAGTGCTTCCCCATCCAGCCCTCCCACCGGACGAGATTTGTCCCATAATGCAGTGGTTCCCCCGAGCCCCCGAGCTTGTGCGTCTCCCTCAAGCCTGCAGTCCAAGGCCCTGCAGACAGAGGACACGCCCACACAGCCGGTCTGTCTCTAAGCCTAGCTTGGTCTGTCCCTAAGCCTAGCTTGGCCTCTCTCTGGGCCTAGCATGGTCTCTCTCTGGGCCTAGCTTTGTCCCTCTCTGGGCCTAGTTTGGTCTCTCTCTGGACCTGTTTCTGGGCATAACTTGGTCTGTCCATGTGAATAGCTTGTTCTGGCCCTAGCTTGGGAAGAGCAGGCTGTTAACTGTTAGGGTATAAGTTGCCTTCTGAGGCTTGGGATACTTTTGGGATGGCCCACGAGATGACAATACACACACTTAAAATAAAAAGATAAGGGAAAAAATGTTTAATTGTTCTAATTTAACTAAATCTGCTTTTAAATGTGCATATCTTTTAATAATGTCATGGTTTATTTTATATGGGGAATTTGAATGAATCATTGTTCGTGAGACTCATTATCACGTTGTGTTGTTGTCCACCAGCAGAGGGAGACAGAGCTGCTCAAGGACGTGCGAGACCTACAGAGAGACAAGTGGTGAGACAGGCAATTAGAGATATAGCTATGGCAACACTTAACCTTCTCTACAAGCAAACTGAGGAACAATTTTTCCCCAGGTTGCTGGAGCAGGAGTGGCGGGCATGGCGGCTTGCCGTCAAATCAGAGCACGGCATCCTGGAGGACAGGTGCTCTGAGATGGAGGTTACCGTGGAAACGCTGAGGCAGCACAACGACCGACTTCAAGACATGCTCACACGGGTACATGCACCCGCAGCCATTCATTACATACTGTACTGTAAACTGAATGTTCTGTACGTTCAATTAACGTTTTTACATTTCCTCACATTTGTTTGAAACAATCTTTGAAACGAACTGTGAACGGAGTTAGCCACTTTGTTTATGCTCCTATGTACGGAGCCGAGGCTGTGTAGTCCCAGATTATTTTTTCTACGCGTAATATCGTAAGATAGCGAAATGCAAGGAGATATTTGGTGAATTTTTACCAAAAGGGTATTAGCTTACCATTAGCATGCAATAGCTGACTTTACCTTTTAAATGTTCCACAATCCTGAGTGCAGTGATAGATTCAATAAATACAATAAAATAATTTCCTAACTGATACCGCTACACCACGCCTTCCCAATTTCACTTCCTCCCCTCTCTCCTCCCACTAGGCACTGAGCAGGACAGAGGAGGGGGCAGGCTTCCCTGAGCCCCACCAGGACGCAGAGATATTGGCAGCTAGCACCACAGATGCAGCTAGCACGACAGATGCATGTCCCTCCTCTGGAACGGGACGAGAAGGAGAGAAGGTGGAGGAGGAGGTGGTGGTGGCTGAAGAGGAGGTGGTGGTCGAGGAGGAGGAAGAAGAAGACGACGACGGAGAGGAGAGCGAGCTGGCATTCACCAAGGAAGAGGGGAGCGGAGAGGAGGAGTGGCCTGAGGAGGAGGGAGAGCGGGGGGACACAGAAACTCAATCGACCATGATGCACTGGAGCGAGGCGTGGCCGCTGCACCCAGACCTCTACGCCCCGGCGGGGCTGGCCGGGGGGGCGTGTGTCCCGGGCGAGGGGGAGCGGGAAGAGCAGCAACTGGGTGAGCTGGTGGAGAGGCTCAGGGCGTCTCTCCTCCTGCTCACACCCCATCCGCTCAGGGACAGAGAAGGAGGAGGAGGAGGCACACGTGAGTAACTCTGCATAGCTGGACCTCACCTGGCGACAGACAGGGCTTCACCTGGCGACAGACAGGGCTTCACCTGGCGATAGACAGGGCTTCACCTGGCGATAGACAGAGCATCACCTAGACAGGCCCTCACCTGGTGATAAACAGGCCCTCGCCTGATTACCTGATGATATACAGGTCCTCGCCTGGTGATAGACAGGCCCTCACCTGGTTACCTGGTGATAGACAGGTCTCACTTGGTTACCTGGTAGTTTCAAATTGCCACATACAGAACTTATATTAGGTTTCGCCACAACTACGTGGAAAGTGCTAGAATGTAGTGTGAAGATACACAGCCTCTCCATCTACCAAAGTAGCATGGCTCGTTGCCATAGTAATACATTAGTGATGGTGTTTTTGTTACCTCTGTCCAGCTGACAGGAGGAAGAGAGAACTGCTACAGGCTGCAGAGGAGGTGGGAGACTCAATACACCACCTGGTGGCAGCACTGGCAAATGCACACTGACACAACTTGCCTGTTGTGTTAAAGGAACATCCCGATTTGTTTCTGGAATTCATAGGTCTGTAACATTTATTATTAAATAATCAACAATAAACCTGTTGGCTGAATGCACATAATATATTGTAATGTATGAAATAATCTGTCATTGTTGTAAACAAATAGGCTACTGTTACATTAGCGCCCATGTGTCTGAACTAACTTTGTTGCCCTGGCAACTTGTGCTGTACTCCCTTAACTTTCACATGCCTTATCATCTGAAACCACCGAAGCCTTCATGTCCTATCACGCTAACCAACTATTTAGGAACCTCCTTTACAACCATAAAGGTGCTGTAGACCACTTTTGTTCTGGTTGTCTGAACTCACTGTCAGCTCTTAGTTTCTCAGGCCACTTGGTTTACTGTCTGTTAACCAGTCAAGTGTAAGGAGGACGTCTGCAACGTAACATAAAACAAACCACAAACAAACTAGAAATAACTGATTATGTTTATTTCACAGTTCTATTAGTTACAACAAAACATGTATACACTGCAATGTTAAGCACCATTCATAGCATATTTCTTGGATTGAGTCACAGCTATTACTGACAGTTTATTTATATCTTAAGTTGACTATTTCTTTGTTCTCTTTCTTTTGACAACTTTGATCTTCTTGTCTTTGCCCTTTTTCCTCCCTGTTGCTGCCTCTTCCATAAAGGTCTTAGCTGCACGGGCTTTCTTCTTACCTAGTGGGGTCTTGCTATACCACACCTGCACACACACACACATATTTAGAGTAAGTATTCCCTCTGGTGGTGTCTGTTGGTCATTGCAGCTCAGCACAGCACACTAGATACTGAATATCAAACCACTACAGAGTAACGGAACCCTAAAATGTGTGGTTTCCCCCCCCCCCCCCATTACATTTTTAAGCTGTAAACTAAGTAATATGACTTAACTGTAATGAGACACACAGCTATTAATCTTGTAAAATTCCCCATTTTGAGAAAAATATGCATTTTATGGTCAGAAAATTGCTCTACAAGTCATATCTAATAGAAATCGCCCCAGGGCCTGGCAGGTTTCCAACTGTACTTTCCGCTTTTCGTCCACTCGTACATTATCAAATTCAAGTGTTAACATTAATGTTAATGCATGGCCCCCCTCTCAACCCCTCAGCTCTTTGACTACGAGTCAGGCTCAGATTGTGTCAGTTCATGGTCATGTCTGGCATAGACATAACACAGGCAATACTGTGTGTGTGCGTGAGAGAGAGAGACCTTGAAAGCTTCCTCTTCTTCCCTGAACACTGGTTTGAGCCGGGCCAGAGGGAGGATGAACTCGGCCGTGGTCAGAGGCCTGTGGCCGGGGGCCAGGCGATGGGGTGTGAGCACCTTGCCGATGGCCTGGGCGATGTGACCCTGCGTGTAGCCGTCTGTGACCTTAGCCAGGGAGCTCAGGTCCATGCCCGGAGTATGCACAGGCCCGCCGGCGAGCAGCAGCTCCCTCCACAGGACTGGAGGAGACATGACAGGAAAGAGTGGTATAACAGCGTCATAGCATCTGTCAAGTTGGGCTTTTCCTTCTCATGCGATAGGAGGGTCGAGGGAAAAGTGGATGTTTTGTTCAAAATTATTTCCCACTCCGTCACAGCAGTCGTGAAACTCGTTACAAATCGTGGCATCTAGGTCATGTCGAACAATAACAAGCCTCCTTGCTTTTTAAAAACCAGGCTCCATGTTCAGTTAGAGGGCGGTGACATGGCTGATGGTCAGCCACAGGCACAGCTAACGTAACATTAAAGGTTACGGCATACGCCGCGTTCTGCGGGACAACACGGACTGTAAGAGAACAACACAACTGGAGAACAACACTGGCGGAGCACAACACACTCACAGACAGTGGACATGAAACACAGCACCCAATGCAAGCTGTCATTCCTCGGTTATTCCATGTTGACACAGACTCTGTACAAAGACTAGGCAAAGTCATCCACCAAAACAATAGCTGTGTTTACATGAACCCCATTATACCTATTGGAATCGGTTAAAAGCCCAACCCGAAAGAAAATGCTCCATATAACCACCATGATCGGAAGAAAGAGGCCCAACCTGGTTGAAATTTAATTCCGAAGCAGAGGGGTAGTGTAACCCGTTCCATGAACAGATTGAAAGAAGAATTCCACCATGTAAACGGTTAAACCCATTACTTCCTGGTTGCATTCTTCTGCGCATGCCCCGTCTTACGAGATAGATAATTGTGTGCATGTTTAACACATATTCCGATAAGTTGCGACGGCGCATGTAAAAACCATGCTCGATTAGATTACATTAAATGTAAACAGGTAACCCGATCTCTTCAATCAGAAAGATTCCATTCGGAAAGACAAAAAAGTTCCCATGTAAACCCAGCTACTGTTGCAGTCTTGTCCTGAAGAGTCCTTGTGTCTCTCATACAGTTTTATACAATACTATAACACAGCAAACGTCTCTGTTGATCTAATGTGGGGTCTCTTTATACCCAGCCTTGATGCGTAGTCGGGCCTGGGAATGAGGATGATCTTCTTAAAGACTTTGCAGAAGGGCTTGAGGTCAGCGTCGAAGGGCCGCCGTGTGGTCCCCACCACCAGAACACGGTCGCCGGGCCTCACGGACTTCACAACCTTGCACAGCTCTTTCTTCAGCCTTTTGGGTTCCATCTAGACAGGACATATTATACAGACATAAGGATGCAAAGACAGCAGAGACATGGGGGTGTTTGTTATCATGTGGCAAACCTACATGCATACATGCTACATAAAAGTGTGCAGTGTTCATAAATGCAGTTGTTTTTGTTCATTTAAACTAACTTATGAAATGTTCCACAAGGAGGCAGTAGAGGGTTATGAACAATTGACCCAAGCTGCTGCTTAAAACAACTACATCAGTGTTTCACAATCCTGGTACTAGCGGCTAACCTGACATGCCAGATAGATAGCTAGCTAGACACAAGTCCATCAAGACTGTTTGAAAACTGGCAGGCACAAAAAAGACTCGTCAGTGATTGGATCCGTCTGTCATTGTCATCTGTCCCCCATGGTTTTCCAGACTGATTCCCGCGGCGAAGTTGAACTGAAGCTCGCGAGATCAGGATGGTCTCACTGATAATGACCCATGCATGTGAACATGGATGGGTCAACATTGCATGACTGGGAAATATTACTATAAATACAGTACAAGGATAAGTGCCGCCTATTGAAATACAAAGCTGAAAGTCACAAATCTTCTGTGACTTCCCACTACTATGACCTAACTACCATGACTACTACGACTACTACCAAACTACCATGATTACTACTATGACCTAACTACCATGATTACTACTATGACCTAACTGCCATGACTACTACGACTACTACCAAACTACCATGATTACTACTATGACCTAACTGCAATGCCTACTACTATGATCTAACCACTATGGCCACTACTATGACCTAACTACCATGACTACTACTACTACCTACTATATTGCTTTTTAACCACTGTTGGCCATGCCCACCTCTTTCTCCATCTTGGGGACTTTCTTGTAGAAGGTCTTCTCTGCGTCTCCGATCCATATGACAGAGGGCTGCAGCTGGCGAGCCACCTGGCGAAGGAACACACGCCCGTGCAAATGTCACCATGGGATGCCCCTGCCTCCCAACTGGTGCACTGGATGAGACAAATGCCCAGGTTCCCTGTCACCCATATTAGGGCAAGGGCTGTCAAGCCACGCCCGGTGCAGAGAGATCACCACAAACCCACACACACACTGAGGGGCAGCAACAGTTGTATTTGGTCAGTGGTTCTTACACTGGGAGGGGGGGGGGGGGGGGGGGTTTGGGGGGGGTCGTGAACGGATTTCAAGATTATCAAGCAACATTTTCAACGGCATGGACTAATTATAATTAATTACTAATTTAATAATTAATTGGGCTTCACTTTGATACCGTTCATGCTAAAGCGCCACATTGCAGCGGGACCCTACTTTTTGTTTGGTGTGGGTGGGGCTGCAAACTCGCCCTTTCTGCTTAGACATTTCATTAATTCGCTGTTGTCAAAGACGTTACTATACAGGTGCATTCTGAACCAGAGTCATGTAGAAGAGAGAGTCACGTCAACTCCGGTCAATCCAATGGATAGTTTTTTCACAGCAGGTGCATTGTGGAACCCCAAAATAAGTTCCTGGAAGTCAGCCGCAAATACTAGAAGTACTCTATAAATTATATTGTAAATGTAAATCGATGCATTTATTGACTACAAGTTACCAAAAATTACAGTTCCTGGAACTGTTTTCTCTCTTCTCTTCTACATGGCTCTGGTCATATTCCAGCGGGGCACTTAAGGGGGCCAGCGAGCATGCTGGGAAGCTTGTGTGTGCACCAGGAAGAACATCCTGTCCTGCTGGGACACTGTTGGCTCTAGTGCGCACTTAGCATGGGTGTTAACAGGCCCTGCAGGGAACAATGAAACAAACATGCTCTTGTTGTGCTTGTACAGCCAGCTGCATAGGCCTGCCCGCGCACACACACACACACTAAATGATTGCTGCAAACTACAACCAAACTACCTGAGAATGCTTACAACACACACACACACACAAAGAAGACCACATACTAAATGATTGCTGCGAATTACAACCAAACCACACTACAACCAAAACCACACACACACACGTACACACACACTTAGACACTGCTGTCAATGTTGAAATCTTGCAGACATGGTTATTTACATTCAGAAATATGATGTAGTGGATAATACATTGCCTTTAACAAAGTGGTGTCTGCAGTAGTGAAATAATGCAAAAGATACTGGAATAATAACAAGATGGAGCGTTGTAATGCATTTCAGTGGAAGCAAGAATGGAACGCTTCCGGTCTCTTAAGTGGCCGTGTCACTAGCAGCATTTGCTGATGTACATTAGGCAGCGCCCAGACAGCTAAATACACCATGCATGGTCTGTAGCCAATTTACCTCAAAACTGCTGCAAAATACTTTTGTGATCAATATGAGATTGATCATAGATACATGGGAATTAATGCAATATACTCAAAATACCCATTGCCATCCCCAGAGAGAAATAATGGGCAATAGTAATGTCTGCGGACCTCCCCATTTACGTGCATGGGTAGTTCTGCGTAAATGGTGAGAAGTGCCGTGCGTTGCACCCTCTCTGTCTCCATGCTCTCTGTTAATCCCCTGCCTAAAGTCCTAACATGTAAAACGGACACGCCCCCTCCTTAGTTAGCTGGAGGCAGACATGTGTGAGGGGCCTACCTTGAGAACCACGTGCAGAAGGTACTGCAGCCCGCTGCGACCGGGGTACTTGCCCACCAGGTTGCCAGGCGACAGGTTGAAGAGGTTGGCGCCGGTCTCGGTGCAGATGGCGTGCACCAGCATCTTCTTGCCCACACCGGAGGGACCGGCCAGTAGGAGGGTCTTTATGGGCGGGGCCTTCTCGTGAAGCAACTGGCAGCCTGACAGTTCCACAGGGAAGGTTAAGAGGGTGCTCCCCCCCCCCTCCCCCCATAATACAGCTCATATTGAGCATACTGGATTAACTGGATTCAATTAGTTGCAAATAGGTCTCAAAATTGAGTAATTACAGATTGAGGAGTGTCCCAACCAGTTAACCTAAAATGACCTAAAACAAAATTTCAACGTTTCAGTTTGTAACAGAGATAAAGAGGCCTGTGCCCCAGACCTGTGGACCCAATGCATGTGTGGCCGTGTCCCTGAATACCGTCTCTTGTCCCTGTGGAAGCCCAGCGCGGAACCCACACACCCCCCACCGCATGGTTCCCGGTGTGGGATCATTAACAGCACAATAGCTGGCAGGAGCCACAGAGCTCCTCTACACACACACACACACACACACACACACACACGCACACACACACACACACACACACACACAAACCGTGTGAGAATTTAGACAGGACTGCATGTCTGCGATGGAATTACCAACCTTCTGTCTTTTAGGCTACCACTGTCTATGTTTTGGTTTGTGTGTTTGGGGGTTTCCCCCCAAAACACACAAACCAAAACATTCTTTATTTGTTACTTATCAATACATGTATTTGCAGTGCAGGTACCAGATTTTACAGATGTTATATGCTTTGACAATTGGCTCTACAATCGGGGATAGTGTCGTAAACATAAATTAAGGATTATGTTGGTGGTTAGATAATTCAAGAAAGCAATTGAAGAAACGACATACCTTTCAAACCTGTAGATTTGTAATATATCAGGTTACAGTAAATCAAACTACATTAAAAATACCAAAACATGTTATTTTGTGCTATTCTAGTCAAGGGGAACCTTGTTTCCAGTTTGAGTTTTATAAATGTCAATAAATTGCACATAATACCGTATGTAAAATAATTGTAAATATGATGATTGACATGGGAAAGGCACTGTACAATCAATTAATCCAGCTCTCAATGGAAGTGTTTACAGTAATGCTTCCTTTTATGTGTACTATTTCCAACATATAACCCCTGCTATGATAATATCCCCGGTCAAACATTAGATGGAATATAGCCCTCGAGAGGCCAATAGCAACACAAAAGACCTGTTTAAACACCTTTGAACTTGTGCCAGATTTTGGTGAGAAACTAAGAAACCCTTCCGGAAAAACTCTGACAATGTGTTATTGTGCATTATCAGTTCTAAGAATACACTCTCTTGACAGGTGTTAGTGCATTGAGTCTGTACTGTATTCATGTATACGGTACATTCAGGTTGAATTAAAATAATGCTTCATGTGTGCTCTCATCTGAGCAGGTTGCTCTCAACATATGAGCCTTGAGGCAGAGTAAACAAAAATAGCTAAATTAAACTGTTGAAATTAAACTGACAGAACGTTCCAGGAAGTACGATAACAATGTCCTTTTTTGTATTGTCTGAAAGGACGTCTGATATTAAAAAACACCACAGATGGTGTGTTTGTGCGCAAGTTTTTTATTTATAATTTTTTTTTTTATGTGTTAAACATTTTACCATGACGCAGTTAGTATTGTCTGCAGACACCTGCCCGGTACTGTACATATTTGCTACTTCATGCAAACCAATATGGTTAAGAAACAACTGCTGGTAGCAGCACTACACATTAATAGTGTCATAAAGACACCATTAAGCACTGCTAGGCTTCCACAATACACATAGTTTAAAAACGGCACACACTGGGTGAATTATTAATGGCGAGTGAGTGCCGCTATCAGGTTTCCCTTTTTTGTACGAATCTGTCGGCGAGCCACGTGACCCTTTTATCCGGCATTGAGGTCAGGGGGAAAGTGTATGTCTGTCAGTCCACTTTGAGCCACAGAGTGGAAAGAGAACTGTCGCTCACCTAGCGGCAAGACGCCAAACAGAGCCACCAGCTGACGCACGTCCGACAACGACGGCATTGGTTCGATGCCCTCCTTGCGCAGAGTAGTGCCCAGATAGCTGTATTCACCTGGGATGTAGGGGGGGAGGGAGGGAGGGAGAGAGAGAGAGAGAGAGAGAGAGAGTAAAACAGATGAATAAATCACAGAATAGGTGACCAGTTGAAAGAGGTACACAATGAAAAACCACAGAGCAGAGGTGATGTGTGGTGTCCTAAGATAAGTGGCCTCCAGACCCCCACCCCCCGTACACGAGCACAGCACTCCTCCATAAGATCAAGTATTCGTGAAAGTGGCCAAATCACCCATTAAACTATGGTAGTTGAAGTTCACTGTCATACTAGCCCTAACCATTTCGACGAAAAAAAAAAAAAAATCTGAATTAATTTTTTTGCTGGCAATGTTTGGCAGCAAAGACAGTCTGTTTAGAAAACAAATCTAATTGAGAATGAGAGAGAGAGAGAGACAGACAGATTGAAAACTGCATGGTCATGCTACTACTGTGCGTCAGCCTCAATTGGTTTAACAGTAAACCAAGTTGAGCGCATTATAAAGCGTTATTCACCATTGTGTGGCCCGGGGGCCTGGACACCTGTCCCTGAGTGGGAACACAAGCTCTCTGGTGGGCTAATGGCCAGACAACATCAGCGTTTCACTTCCCCGTCTCACTGGAAACTAAGGTTGCCGTTTTGAATCAGAGCTGACGGGCACGACACTTCCCTGCCCACAAGATACACTGGTGACGTGCCCTTTAGCAAGTACTCCACATTCCATTTGCTCTTGGTAGAGCTCAGGTCTTGCCAGTAGAAGGTTCTGTATGTTTTTTATTCTACTGCCAGTGTGGAATAAAAAGGTGCATGCCTAGTTATTGTCTATGCGTCGTAGGCTAGCTAACAAGCTTACACTGACTTAGAGAGATAATTAGACTCAGCTGGATATAATCTAAATGGAGATCTTAATGAAAGACGAATAAATCAACAGTAATTCCTTCAGAGAGAGAGAGAGAGAGAGAGAGAGAGAGAGAGAGAGCTCTCACACACAACACTACAGGGATTTAATCATAAACATTATAGTGACTGCGTGTACCACTTCAGACAGGCCTTGAAGCATGCTCTATGCTCCAGGTCAATTTGCACTTTCATAACAAATGCTTTGCAGCTGTCGGTCTGGATGGAAGCCATCCAACAGAAAAGTTAAACATCCCCGGAGAAGCAGGAATCAATTATCTGCCTTTCTTCTACAGTGTTGTATACTATTCTGTGATGGTGTTAAAGGTGGTTTGTACAATATTTTAAACATTAATATAGCAGCAAACAATTTTCTATGCAAAGATATAGTGGAGCGTGTGTGTGTGGGTCCCACAAAGCATTTGTCTTGGTCTGGTGTGCTCAGTGAGACATATAGTGGCAGAAAATGTCATATATAACCACTTTAATCTACATAGTATTATGCTTTAAGGTTTTCACAAAACTATAAAGGTCACAGTGTCTGTGGACAGACAAAGGAAACATGGCTAACAAAAGACAAGAAACGAACAAGCCGACTAGATGAACAGGCAACAAGGCATGTAGGTGTGTTCAACATGTTTAATTAAGTGTAGCGCCACCAACAGATCACAATCTATTCTGTACTGTATGTGACGCCATTTTGTGTTGATGACACCAACTGATAATATCGAAAGTTAAGCATTGAAAGTAACATAAGTTAATGTGCAGTGGTACACTGTAGCGTCATGGAGACCCACTCGGAAATAAAACAAAAGTTAGCGCAAGGTGGAGATATAAATGTGTCAGGAGCCATCTTAGATTTCTCCCCCAAGGTCGGCCTTCAACATGCAGTATGTCAATGTAACAAACAGTGAGAGGGGAGGGAAGGGTGCTGATTGTAGTTATTTTATAGTTCTATGGTCGCTGCTGCCACTTGCAGCCTCTCTGCTCACTGTGGCTACAGGGCCTTACAGTGAGGCCGCGAGGCACAGGGACTCATAAATCACAGTCGAGGGGGCTCCTTGCACTCGACAGTCACCGCTAAGTACTCATTAGCACACAACAGCCTGCCTGGGGATGGCTGAACACACACACACACACACGCAGGCACGCACGGACGGACACACACACACACACAGAGACCACTGACAGCGTATAAACTGGCGTGTGATGAAATGTACCTGGAGCGAAGAGCCGTCATGCTGACAGATGTGTGGCTCGTGGCAACAGACATCCAATAAACATGTGCTGTAGCGTGGCGACTCACTATGTCAGTGGAACGAATTCATTAAATACGGCGCAGTCAATATTCAAATCGGCTGCTTTTGTTTGGAAACACAGTTTACAATCAAGAAGTGTCTTTATATGTACAGTATGTGTGTGTGTGTGTGTGTGCTTGCATAATACCAATGTAGTCAGAGAGCATGACGCTCTTGGGTCGAATCAGGAACCCTTGTAGAATCATCTCCTCGTACAGAGACTCAATGGTCCTGGGGGAGAGAGAGACAGACAGACAGACAGACAGACAGAGAAAACGAGAGGGACAGCGGCACGTGTGAATGCTCACTTTTAAAACCGTCTTACAGCTCTTTGGCTGGCGAGTTCCCAGAATTCCTCACTCCGGCACCTAAGCTAAACCCCCAATTACGACTAATAGAACGACTAATTCCACTCGAACAGACCTGTCCGCCGTCAGGTCCCGTTCCTTCTTCTTCTTTTTCTTGGAAGCTTTATTCTTCTTCTGCAACACAAATAGTGTGTCTGTATAATAGAAACATGTGTAATGGAGAGGAACATTTTCATTTGGACCCGATACACACGAAGCAAAACTAACTCGGGCGCAGAGCACATATGCACGCACGCACGCATGAGCACACTCTTCATGCATCTGTGTCTTACTGTCATGGGAATTCCTATGAAATTATCCAAATGAGGAATCTCACGGAAACTTTGTCTGTACTGTTGCCAACATTAATGGATGGTAAATCGGAACATGTGGAGACACACACACACGCACACAAAGACGTATGTAAAAACATGCACAATTATAATTTTTTTCATCTATAGGTCTCTCACAAGCACGCACACCAAACTGCGTTGTTAGACCCGTTATCCATCACAGTGTGGCTGTCAGACAGCATTCTCTCCGGAATGTTCTGTATTGCGGCCAAACATAATACAGTTGGTTTCGGAATAAACAGGAGACACATGCCCAAGCAGAATACAGACACATGACCAATAAATGGCTTCCACGAATGGACAGATGTCTGCGCATACTTTCCTAAATAACAACCTGGATTTCGAGTGCCACGTCACTCGTTGACAGGGATCCCTCCCTAGAACAGCACAAACATTGGACATTCAGAGGCGAGTGCGCATGTCAGCACAGCTCAGCTGAGTCACAGGGAGGGCCCTCGCAGATGCCTTGGAAAACGCAGCGCTTCAGCATCCGTCCCGTATTACACCACAAATCTGGCTGCACTGTCCCACTTAGACACGTAAACAGATCAAGTTATGGCCTCTATGGGGGAAAAACCGTGCTCCAATGACGGAAACATTTACTATGAACACAGAGGTAGGTCTGTAGCAACAGAATAATACAGTGCCACAACAGTGGGAATGGGGAAGAAATAACATAATTACCGGTCTCATAAACTGACTGAGGACCTTCCCCTCGTTAATTTATAGCGTTTGTTCTAATGTGCAGGGCAGGGTAACTGCTTTAGGACAACTAACCGGATAAAGAAAATAACGGTAGGAAAACAAAAAACACTAAATGGGCTTTTAAATACTCTTGTGGGATATATAACACATACAGCAAGATGGGGTAGCTCGCTGCTTTATGTGTTTTTATTTTGGGTTTATTTTTCCTTCCCAAATGGATGTGGAGTTTAAGATTGGATTACCGGTAGCGGTATTTCGACAATGACGTTGACGATATGCTCTCTGGAAACATTGTTCAAGTGAACACATTTATAAGAACATTCAAATAAAATGACATCATTGTAAGGGCGCTGCCTGGCTTGGAACCCCACCAATCAGCAGTACATATCTGACAGGATGTTCTACCTTGATGGTGCTTTTCTTGGCCTTCTTCTGCTTGGTGCCTTTGTCGCGGTCTACCGTCAGCTTGAGGTTCTTTAGCTCCTGACGCATCAGCTCATCTACCTGGGCCGGCAACATCACGCACGCACGCACGAATGCACACACACACACACACACACACACACACACACACACACCGGGACAACATATCCTGGAAGGCCTCTTTCTTCAGTCGGACGGCTTCCCTGACCACCGTTGGCTACCATGGTGTTCGAGGGTTACCGCCCCTTGAGGCACCTAAGACCTTGAGACCACAGCTCTCTGCCACAGCTTCAGCAATGTAAGCTTTGAACATTACCCACTCAGGTTCAATGTCCCCAACCTCCACCGGGATGCAAGTGAAGTTCTGCCAGAGGTGCGAGCTGAAGATCTCATGGGCAGGGGCCTCCTCCAGATGTTCCCAGTTCACCCGCACTAACCGTTTGGGCTTACCAGGTCTGTCCAGAGTCTTCCCCCACCCCTTGACCCAACTAACTCATAGGAATAAGATTCTGGAATATGGTCATTTTATATATTGAATTAAACCATCACTTATAAAATGTCAAATATTGGTGTGTCTGCGTGTCATACCTGAACTCGGACTTCCTCTTCCATTTCCAGTCTCTTCTCCTCTTGCATCAGCTGGGCATCGAAACGCTGCGAGAAACTGTGGCTCTCGTCATGCCTCTGCCACACATCTACACACACACACATACACACACAAACGCACACACACACAGTTTTCCATCAGCAAGAAAGAAAGTGACTTCTGTCGAGACTCAGGTTATTGTTGAAATACGGGCTTTCCCAGAGAGAGAGAGGGGGGGGTGAGTGAAAAAAAAAAAAAAGAGAGCGAAGGATGTACTGCAGGTGTAGAAGGTACTGTATGTGTGTGTGTGTGTGTGGGGGGGGGGCATTGTCTTCCTCTCAGGAGCCACTTCCTGCCCCCGGATGCCTGGACTTCCTGCCTGGAAGGCTCCCTTGGGAGCTGGCAGGTGCTCTCTGTGATGGGACCTCAGGCAGGCAGGCAACAAAAGACACGTGTGGACAACAACAAGCTAATATGGCCACGGGTGGACCTGAGCCACTGTCCCTAAGTGACCTCCCTCTGGCTGGGGCTAAGCCTGCATTCATGAGGCTGCTGATCTGATCGCTGATATGACATCACACCTCATCAAACCCATACAAACTGACTGTACCGTTGTCTGTTGTCTGTACAGCACCAGTAGATACATTTGTGTACTGTCACAACATAATCGCAATGAGCAGCATTAAAGAGACTCGCTCGAGGGGGTGCATGTCTCCCCAACCCCCCTTCACCCCAAGAGGCTTGCACACTTCTCTCCCAGAACAGCATTCTCCCAGAACAACTGCCCTCAACTAAGATCTTTAAAACAGTTTCAGGGTAGGATTATTCACTTTTTTTTTTCCAGCACAGACTAATTCAGCCTGGCTCGGATGAAACTTTTGGTCAGTTGTCAAGTTCAGCCGGACGTCGAAGGTCAGGGGTTTAACAGCTCTGAAACAAGGGGCTCGTCTTTGAAATGGGATCTGCTCCTAAGGTCGAGAGGGGTCAACCTGTCCTCCGCAAGCCACCTCATATTTTTGACCGCCCCCCGCACGCCTTAAACACCCCCAAGGGAATCTGATAGGCCTTACCATCTTCTCTCTTCTCCCCGGAGCTGACGGTTTGTTGAAATAAGGCGTCTTGTCTGTTAATCTCAAAACAGTGCTGTTGAGAAGGAATAATGGATTCAGTGGCCCAAAGCAAGAAGGATGGTAATTGGACTAAGAGAAATCTAACCCACAAGAAAGGCCTAAACAGTAAGTAAATTAAGTTAGTGGTTCAGGCCTATTCTCTGGACCAATCACTGTTGGTGTTGAGCTGTGTGGACAGATTTAAAAAGAAATCCATGTGTGGCCTGAACTCAAAAATGTACGTGTGGTCACATTAATCATTTTCTTTGAGCAAGCTAACATCTGGTCAAGCTTGTGTTGACACACTGAACAAGCACCTTCCTCATTACAACTTATTCATAAATCTAATTTTAAGTAAGCAATGCCTTGCGAGATATAGCTGCAAAATATGACAGAAACACACACAGACGATTTGTGATTTGTTTTCACAAATGCACATGTGTTTTCTTCTCGTATTAACTGACCGTTCATGCCTTAATGTATGCTTTGAGTTCGTTTCCTGACCTCTTGGAGCCATGGATAGTTGTTGAAAGCCTGTTCTTATAATGTGAAAAATACATATGGATACCGTTATGAATGCAAAAAGAGCACTTTATCATCCCTGAAAATCGCATGATAAAACTGCTGCGTGCGGTTTGACAACAGCAGTGTATTTGTATGCAGGGACATGGTGTTGAACTGTTCCTCCTTCACCCAAAGACAAAACACAAACATGCACCATGTATTTCCCCCTCCTGTCAGCGCGGTCTGGGAACAAACACACTGGGATGGGGAGGGGGGGTTTGATCTAGAGCAAAGTCGCAGGCAGGAAGAGGGCTTCTGGGTAACCATCGCTTCCCATTGCACGGCCCCCTGACCGGGAAATTTAATATTAAATCCACGGGTCGCATGCAGCAAGCGCTCCGTGGCGCTGCCATGGAGCACAGGAAGGGCGCTCCAATCGCGTTCCCGGAGGCGTGCTCTCCCGCCGTCACCGACCAGCTGGACGGGGGGGGGGGGGGGGGGGGGGGTGGGGGCCGGTGTGGGGGAACC
>JAODUH010019968.1:0-51584 GCA_027564835.1 Typhlichthys subterraneus | reverse complement strand
TATATATAAAAAAAAACTAAAAAAAACATACTAGAAAGAACACAGAGACAATAATACATTTCAGTATAGTGCAGTATCACTTATATGGAGACAATATGACAATGTTTATACAGCCTACAACTGCTGTATAAACAAATGAGACCTTACATATATTAGTTATGAGAGTAGGAACTCTATATCTTCTACCCGAGGGAAGAAGTTCAAACTCCTCATGCAGGGATGGTCATTGCGAGTCAATATGGCATGGACCTTACCTGCCGACCAAAAAGGTCAGAAAGTTGAGCTTGATGTTCCCCAATCACTTTGCTGGCCACTCTGACATGTCGATCATGCCTCTTTGTTAATAACAAATCGTAATTGTTTATGTAAGAAGAGTTGGATGCTTGAACGTGTTTTTAACACTGTGACGCCACCCATCATCATAATCAACCACTATCTAACAATAACTATCCGTCCAACATATTTTTTATTTATACACATATTTACACACCACACATTTTTATTCAATCCCATTGAATAAATGAAATGCTTTATTTATAATAATTTGATAACAGGATATACCGCACAAATATATATGCGATTAATCCTCGTTTTCTGATGCATATCAGCCCTACTCCAGCCCCAACCAATTGTTAAATAGGCAATATTTTCTCTGTTATTTACCTACATGTATGCTATCAGAATTTCCTTCCTCCATGTTCTGGACGAAGTTACTGTAACTCCACCCAACTTTCTAGAACGAGGAACGCGAAGCGACTCGACGTCACACACAAGATTCAGTAGCGCCAACCGGCAAGTTTACACAAGAGAGGAGCTTGCCAAGTTTACTTAACGCCAATTCATGAGGACGCACATTTGAACTGTGCGGCATCGGCTTACTAGCTTGGATAACTAAGATGTCGGAGGAAGCAACTTCAAAGGTATACATATATAATAAAAGTATTAAAGTGACCTAGTGATATTCACCATGCCTCTATGGTCTCCGCCATTTTCTTACTGTGACAGTGGGACGAGCTGATTGGCTTACTTGTGCGTCTGTCGTGCCGTTCGTGCCCTGCTATTGGATAACAGATATGTACTGTTCTGAACTTCTGGTATTCAAGACCTGCAAAAGATTAAAGAAAAGACGAGATTAGCCTTACTTGCCCTACAAATTCCACGTAGCCTTCACTGCGCTACTATTACTTCTGTAAAAATACAATTTCTACTAGGTTTTTACAGAGTGCGGTCATGTTTTAGTCTGAAGCCTGTTTTACTGTCTGGAAATGAAGCTATGCTGCTTAAACAACTCAAGAGCTTAGACCTGTCAAGAGCTTGGACCTTTCAGAAAATTACTTGCAATAGCCTGTGTGTAGTAAGGTCATATCATAGGGTAATATAGGTACACTACGCATTATACACATCACATTATAACCATTGTGGCAAGAGGCATAGGGTGTAGTATAAAACGTGTAGATTTTATACTTACCACACCCACAAGTCTCAATAATGCCGACAACCTGATTGTATTGGCTTTCCTTTTAGTTTTGCTCATGATGTTGGAGGCCTACACATAATAGAATACATTTAGCCCACACTTTAGTTGTATTATGCCTGAATGTGGCTTTGGTGAAGGAAATGTAACTAATAAGGGCCACACTGAGAAGTCTGTGCGATTAAAAAAACAAAATTACCACATTTGTGCAAGGCTTTAACATCACAGCAATATGTTCAAAACAAATATGTCAGCAAAACAATTACATGTAGCCTACTATACTTTAATAGTATGTTCATGGCATATGGGCTACAACACGTAAAACATGTATAATTTACACACATTTAAAACTGACCAAACCCAGAGAGCATTATCATTTTTGTTCTCTTAACCCCGGCCTAGAGGATGGTCAAACATGCTTTGAAATACCAACGTATTTTCTGTCATATCTGTCATTTTCTGTCATATCTCTGTCCAAATTGCTGTGTCTGCATACAAGGAGCAATTATTAAATCACTTACACATTTTCTGGATGGAATGTGAACATGTCTTGTGAGACAGACAACACATCTTCAGCACCACCACTAGCATTACTAGTTTCTAGTTTCTAATGCATGTAGTATTTTAAACTGTGGGTCACTGAGCTGACCCCTTACTGATTTTGAGGGGTTTACTGTCTATAATCTGGATTTGCATGACGCTGCTGCGTCATTAAATAACTTTACAGTTTGCATTTTGCTCAACACATCTTATGACCACACCTCATAGCAAAGAACCGCCTTAGCTACCCCTCCCCGCCTTTTATAACGGCCTTAGTGACACGGCAGACTTATCTTTTAGCACCAGAGATATGTTAGGGTGGAGGATGTGAAGTGGGATATCTAGTTAAAAAGGCTACTGTTCGTTTTCTATGGCCTTTATGAGCTCAGCACAGCTCTTTACCAACTCCTAGCAGGCAGTCCCAGCCACAGCATCACAACAGATACAAAAGCCCATAGAGTGTAGAGTTTCATGGTGCAGTCATAGAAAATTATGGAAGAAGGACCTTATAAGTACATCAGGGTGAGATTGCAAGCTAAATGATTTAGCAATTTACTTGGAAGACTTAGTGATAGAGGATAAATGTTCATTAAGCGTTGGTTGTATATCTGTTAAGTGAATACGTGAAGAATACATGCATTTTGACTTGACTTTCCTTTTCCTATACAGGATGGCAATGGCGAAGTTGGTCGGGTTATTCGGATTGGAACCCGCAAGAGCCAGGTGTTGTAATGCTCTTTTGAGTCTACAGTTGTATTCTTTAACTTTAAACATTGTTGTTGTTTTTTGACATGAGCTCTCAATATCAGTGTAGATTTACATCTTAACCTAGTGTGTTCCGTTACATGTTGATAATCTGATGTGCTATTCTCTGTTAGGCAAATGTGCCTGGAACTATTTAGAGATACACTGTCACTATTATGTAATTTTTTAAAGAAAATAGCTCTTTGTTAATGGGTTATAAAAACTATAAAAACTGTGGTTATACATTATTTGAATGAAGGGAAAATAATTGTCATCAAGTAAAATGTAAATCAGTTTACATGAAGTGCTGTTCTCGTGTTTTGTCAGTTGGCTCGTATCCAGACAGACAGTGTTGCTGAAACATTGAAAGAACTGAATCCTGACATTCACTTGGAAATAGGTGAGGATCAATAAAAATGTAGAAATAATTCCTAATATGTGATGTGGCATCATTATTGACGGCTGTGTATTGATCTGTATAAGTCTGTATTTGGTTATTAATACTGTATTTACCTTTTTCAGTTGGCATGACAACAACAGGAGACAAAATCCTTGACACTGCTTTATCAAAGGTGAACCTGTTTGTGTGTATGACTATAACATTGTATAGTGCATATTTCTGTATTAAATAGGGGTGGGAATCACCAGAGGCCCCACGATACGATACTTATGTCACAATACGATATTATTGTGAATGTTAACATATTGCGATATTTTGTAATGTTTTTCTTTTTCCAGTAAAAGACAAAGTAAAACTTTGTCAACATCTGTTTGATCATCTCACATAAATAGTTTTGCTGTAAAATGTGATTGTTGTCGACTAACTGACATGAACATGTCATAAATATTGTATACACCAAGCTACATTCTCATGTGCAATTTATATAATAAAAGATTGATGCGTCTGTGTATCGATATAGTATTGCCATGGGAAATATTGAAATACTACGCTGTATCAATATTTCCCCCCCAACCCCTAGTATTAAAATATTTTAAAAGTTAGTTTAGTTTGAATTCTGCCTTTTCTGTGTATAGGTGGTTGTAATGAACCAATATGATGTTAACAATAATGAAATTAATTAATTCCTAATTGGGCAAGTACTGTTTCTTGCAGATTGGAGAGAAGAGTTTGTTCACCAAAGAGCTAGAAAATGCCCTGGAGAAGAATGAGTGAGTGTAACCCTAATCTGTGACTGACAGGACACATACCACAACATCTCACTGTGCCTCTCTTCCCTATATCAAATACTAACTGTACTGTACAATATCATCACACAAGTCATAACAATGATTAAAGAGAGCAACCTTTGTTTGCCCAACGTTGAAAGTATCTCCTGCTGCTTTTGAAGCCACCTGGCTGTGAGCGTAGTGAATGGCTGCATTATATGGACGTTTTATACATCTGACCGCCCCCCCCCCCCCCTTTTCCCCCGTGTCTGCTAGGGTGGATCTGGTGGTCCATTCTCTGAAGGACCTGCCGACCACGCTGCCTCCAGGTTTTACAATCGGGGCAGTGTTAAAGTGAGTTTCCCTACGTACAGCAGCGTTTCCCGTTGCTTCAGTGTTACTGAGAGTCTCTGCTGGTTGCTTGTGATTATCTAAGCTAAGATAAAGCAACACACACACACTACTGTCAGCACAGGCTCTTATCCACTTCCTCCCACTGCGTTAGGCGGGAAGACCCCCATGACGCTGTAGTCCTTCATCCCAACAACAGAGGCAGAACCCTTGACACACTACCGAAGAACAGGTAATGCAAAAAGGCGGTATTTATAAGTACTAGTGTATTGTTACCGAAGCTGTGAACAAACAGCAGCTGTCTCGTGTCGTAGTGTCATCGGCACCAGCTCACTGCGACGAGCTGCTCAGCTGAAAAAGAGATTCCCCCACTTGGAGTTTAAAGATATTGTATCCTTTTGTAACTAAACCAGGGTATTGCACATTGCCTGTGTGACTATGATTTACTGTAAATGTTGCTATGGAAATGGAAATTGTATTTTCTAGGTTCCATCAGTCAGTTTAGAATGATCTTAAATAATCAAGTAAATGTATGGATGTATGTATGACTTGACAAAATAAATCTAATTCATATTTATTATTACATATAATATACATTAGTATATCAATTATAACATTTTTACAAATAATGTTGTCATTATTACATAAGATATTTGTTTTGAGATATGTGTTCTCCACAGTAACTAATAAGTTATTTTTTATTAATTTTACCATTTAGAAATAGTTGATTATTTAAGCCATTTTCCTTAACGTGAGTCTTATAGCGAGGGAACCTGAACACACGCCTGAAGAAACTAGATGAGAAGGAGGACTTTTCTGCCATTATCCTGGCTGCTGCCGGCCTTCGCAGAATGGGCTGGGAGAATCGCATCAGCCAGGTCCTTCAGTGTTTCTCTTCTACTAACACAAGCCTGCTGCAGGCTCCACACCTAACTAACGCCACATTAACTCCCTGCTATCTGTTTGTAGATCCTGGGACCTGAGGACTGTATGTATGCTGTTGGCCAGGTGTGTAAATGGTCTCTCTCTATGGCCTAGGCACAGAAATAAGGATTGATTGATTGATTGATTGATTGATTGATTGATACGTTAATGATGACGTCACAGATCAAATACATTTTTTATTAATTTAGATTTATTTACAAAACAATTATTAACTTCAGTAAATTATTCTAATAATCGAAGCTATTCAACAGCTTTGGCAAGCATCTCCTCTTGACACACGTGTTTTCAGGGAGCGCTGGCAGTGGAGGTTCGGGTCAGGGACACGGACATCCTGGAGATGGTGTCTGTTCTTCATGACCACGACACGGTCCTACGCTGCATAGCTGAGAGGGCTTTTCTCCGACACCTGGTAGAAAACACACTCACACACGTCACACACGTGAAATTTCTATGGTAGATCCCAGACACACACACAACCACACACTGTTTGATATACTGTTTCTTAACAGGAAACGTCTACTGTGGATCGCACACACACACACACGCACACACACACACACAGTGTTTGATACAGTATACTGCTTCTTAACATGAAATGTATACCGTAGTTCCCAGACACACACACACTGTGTTTGATATGCTGTACGATAACATGAATCGCCTACTGTCACTTGTCACCCTCTGGACAGGAGGGGGGATGCAGTGTTCCAGTGGCTGTACACACTGAGGTGAAAGACTCACAGGTAGAAAAGATGCCTTTTTGGATGGATGAGACACACACTTGCATACGTACATATGTACCTTATACAATGCTGGTGGGATTAGGGTGTGAATAGTATAATATATTAAAGTGCAATTGTACGGAAGTCATGCTGACGTTGTGCAAACAAAAAGAAATTCGCCAGTCCAATTTTTTTCCCCAGACATACTGTATTTCTAATAGAAGAGGTAGGGTTATTATAGCCTATACAGTGACAATCTTCATCACTTTGAGGCCAATATGCATTGTGTCGTTTTCCCAGCTCTACATGACTGGTGCCGTGTACAGTCTGGACGGCTCAGAGAGCCTGAAGGACACCATGCAGACGTCCATCACCGCTGTTAACGAGGTGGACACAGGCTCCACCCACAAAGAGCTCCTCATCTACAGGCTGCATATATTACATGATACACAATGTACCCTTTGGATTGATGGCATTGCTGTCATGTTGTGCAACAGGTCCAAGAGGAGGTTGATGAGCGGGTCCAGCACGTCGGAGTCACTGCCACCAAGATCTGCACCTCTGCCCAGGACAATGCTGAGAAGCTGGGGATAGGCCTGGCTAATCTACTACTGAGCAAAGGAGCTAAGGAGATACTGACTGTTGCCAGGCAGCTGAACGATGCCAGATAATACTGCGTGGGGAGCAGCACTCTAGCTATGGATGTCTGTGTCAAATAATACTTTAATTTCTTTTACTTTGTTAAAAGCCAGGGGACAACTCTGGTAATTCCATTTCACCAATTGAGCTGCATTAACAACAATACGTATTTATGAGGATTGTTAATACTTCTGCTATAGTTATAATTTTTCCAACACAGAACCTCATAGAACAAGGTTAAACACTGGTTAAACGGAGATGGTCATTATTCATGTTTATTGTCATTGATCGACAATAAATCATTAGACCTTTTCATTGTGATAAATGAAGTCAGCATCTCAAAAAAAATAACGGACTTTCCCATTTTTATTTCTATGCCCAAGGACAACTTCTTTACACTACTGAGCTAAAGAAATGCATAGTACTGCTAATATCTTATGTGAAACCTAAAAAGCAGGCATTAATGGTACCAAAGATGTGTCATGAACAGTACGAGTACATTTTGCCAGTTTGCCACCGAACTACATACAGAACATATGCTAATGGTTCCTCATTCAGTGGGTACCATATTCACGTTAACAGATACTGGAAGTATGTGTGTGTGTATGTTTTACAGTACGGTAACTGTATAAAAACATGTAATGTATACATTCGCATACAGCATTGAACTACTCATTAAGTTCTTTTGACCATTTCTCTCGTGAATTAAAAATAGTCTAGACACTAAACCAGAGATTTCACAAATTATGGCATGTTTTTGTTTACATTGGCCATTCTCCTACAAATGGAGAAATAGTGACCATTATAGTGAACAATGAACATTAAGTTATAAAATCTGTTTTTAAACCTTTTACATATAGCTGAACGTTTCGTAAAAACTGTTCTTAATGGTTGACGTAAATGAAAATGCAGCCAAAAAGCAATGAATAATGCAGTCAACCTGTAGTACTTAGGGAAGTTCCATACAAAGAGTTTTTCCACGTACCTTTCCCATGCATTCAGCAAAGTGCTAGGTCACCGTATACTAAGGTTTCACTGAATATTTGTCTAGGTTAAATTGGCTGCCTCTGTTTTAGATTAATAAATTGCTTGTCCTTTATTACTGTGTGATGCTGCCCTTGGAGCTTGTTTGTTTATGAACTGGTAAAATGGAAGCTATTCATCTATGTTGCTTTCTAACCATCACAGTGTATATGACCCTATAGAAGGAACTACTGTTCTCATCCACTGCATTAATATCCTGTAATCAGTGCCTGCTTACAAATACCATGTGTCCATGGTTTTGGAAAAGCTCATACAGTTCTGATGGTGAACTGTCCGCATATATTTAGCCATTATGTATTTTTAAACCTTTTATGAAAGATTTTTTTTTTCATATGTTGTGTAATCATGAATTATTTCTTTAGCATGTTGTTTTAAACATTAACTTTAGGCTGCATTATATATGAAACTATATCATGGATCAATGCTTTATTTTAATGATTATATCGTTCAGTATTTGCTGCATAAATGCAAACGAATCAGAGCAGTAGCAGGCTGTGTTATTGCTTCCCATACATATGAAATTGTATGCATTTTATTTTCCAACGTGTATACTATACACAAACATTGTAGCGATCCTAGATTTTACTGGCTACTTGCTCTCATTTTACCACTAAGGTCGTGCAAACTTTACTAAAAGAAAATGTTATGGCTGTTGGACAGCATAAAATGCCTCGATGCTACATCTCCCAAAATATGATAAACCTAACACCAACCATAGGCTATATGCCCAAAGAAGCTTCCCACACTCTCCCCTAAATTAAACTTCAGCAGTTCTATAATAAAAAAAATTAAAAAAAACGTATGCTGTACACACATTTGGTATGTGTTGTGATAATCAATTAAAAAGCAAAAATTGTAACAAACATGGCTTCTTCCTCCAAATAAAAATGTATATTAAAATAACATTTTAAACACCTTTAAAAATAATATATTTCTTTTCCTCTCACACTTTCATAATTGCAAAGCATATATAGGCACAGTCAAATACAGTATAACAAAACACAGATTAGAGGACTACATTTTACTTTAAATATATTTCTGTGAAAAAAGACCTGCAGGCAAGGGAACCAATGACGCAGCACATCTCAGAATTTCAGAAGTCAAACAGTATGAGGGGTGTGGATTATAGCAAAACAGATATGGGCACATAATTCTAATAAGTTAAACTCATATGCAGTTTGATTGAATCAGTCTTCAATGAGAATTATCTTGCATATAAATGTAATGTAATAAACAAGCTATCACAAACGTCTAATAAAACCTGGACATTTTTAGACAAAAAGCTTATTTTCTTTCAGAATACAATTAATATAAAGCATGTGAGACACATTAAATGCCAAAATGTAAATATGAAATAATACAAAGAATGATAGTAACATGCTTACAATATGTTTTAAGTAAAACGAATCACATCAAATTATAAATTTCAATGCATGGAATCAAGTTGTACAACAACTTCTAGGCACTCACAATTACTTTATGACCTAAACATTTTATTTTCTCAAAGCTGCATCAATGTGCTTAATGCAGTAGTTAACACCTGAGATACAGTGCACACTTTATTGCATGCCATGAATGGGGAGATAATATTTTCTTCATGAGAAAAGAAAATCATTCTTATTAATGTGATTATTTACAGGAGCAGCAACCCCTTAAAATATGATTTATAACAAAGACACAGTAAAAAGGCTATGTCTGACTGCTGGCTACTATACAGTTGTGCAGTGGCTACAATGGCTTGGTTTTGAACAAAATACATGACAAGACAGCTGTTCATTATATGCAGCCTGATGCGTCAACTTACGTTCAAGTGGGACCGCACTGTGTGCCAAATATTGGGAAACTCCCTGATCAAGACTTAAGCCATTGCTCATATGGTTTTCACTGATCCAGTAAGAATCATCAAGCAGGACAAAGGATGCAATTGCTATTCAAAACAAGCCCTGTATACCAGCAGCATTGTGACAGTTGTGTACACTGGAGTTACCTAGTAACCTCTGTTTTTATGCATACAGTGATGTAGAGAGCCAATTTGTAATCTTTGCTAAGGCGGTGCAGTTTGGTATTGTGGTACTGCTGCACTTTACATCTGCAATGTACAGTATGATACACACCAAAGCTAAAGAGTTTGTGGAACAAGACGGAATCCCATTGCAGGCTGTTCAATTATGCTCTAGGGGGCAGCATATGTCATCCCTGCAGGAGCGTTTCTCTCCAGTCGAAGCTGTGGTTGGGTCCGTGTGTGAGGGGAAGGATAGGCGGGTCCACTAACTGCCAGACCCCTGTGTCTCCCTGCTCCTCACAGCAACAGAAACCCAGGTAGGGTATCTAAGGCAGAAGCAGAGGATCTATTACTTAGGAGGAGGAACACAGTAATACAGTCAGTGCAGTACACAAGGGATTAATTATGGGCAATACATGCTATCCACACAATTGTGAACATTTTGAGCATTGTGTGTTAATTTTTCAACTGCAAAAAGAAACACCAGAGCATCACATTTATTTTATTTGAACAAAGGCCATGTCATCCTTCAGGTCATAATACTCTGCTTGTAATGCACAATGGCCACCCATGACATAGTCAAACATGCTCTCTAATCATTTCCTCCTAGTCAGCACTTCGGTCAGCATCAATTACTTTGATAGGATGCAACAGCAACAACACTTTCTAAAATGAAGAGAAAAGAGGACACACGTCCAGCTGACCTTTCGGACTACTTGGATGAAATCTTTAGCATTCTGGGGGCTTCGTCCCTGGAGCTGCCGTGTACAGGCCTCAAGGGAGGAAGCATGGGCCACTATCAGCACGTTGTTTCCTGTGGAGACATAGCCAGGAGATGACATAAGCAGACAGACACATACTGCACGCAGACCTATTGTCAAGCAACACAGCAAAAGACAGCAGCAGGTTCTGCATCAGAAGCTCCGTGCCTCTGCCTCTGTCTCATACCAGTGTTTTTGCAGTGTGACAGGATCTCTTTTGTAACTTGGTAGCTCCTGCTGATGTAGTTCTCATAGGACTCAGACACAGTGAGCTTGCTGATGGGAATGAGAGGTCTGTGGGGAAACAACAATGCTAAACACAATGTCTCTCAAATTAATTCAGCAAACTATACAGAATATAGAAATCTATATACAGTATGTGGTAAATCCAGAGCCATGGAAATAATAGTTATGCCAACGGAAGTTATACATTTTCAACAGTCACATGGTTCATGGAGAGGCAAAACCTATGGCAAGATGTTCCAGGAAGTGATTGGTGGGCAATTTGAATATATTTATACAGATATATAACTTAATTTAATGGTAATTAGTAGTTAATAAATGCCCCAATTTACATTTAAAATATTATTTAGAGTGTACTATTTAGGCTATCTTCTGGGAACTATTTTAAGGCTCCGTTGCTGTGAAAAAAGGTCCATTGGAGTGAACGGAGATGCCACAACTCTTTCTTTACATGGCTCTGGGTAACTCCATAGTAAAGAAAAATCACTCATCTGTTTTTTTATTGGTTTAGTCTACGCTAAAAAACATGTGTGGAAAGTGGAAAGTGTGTGGGCATCCACCACCAACCCTATCAATGTACTCAATCACTCTAGTTTGTTTCCATATGCCCCTGTCTGACATGGGGTAGTTACTAACATGTACCATCTCCTGTGCTTTCATTTTCTTTTAAATAAATGTTCACATGGTGTCACATGGTGGGATTACTAGAATGAATAATAGTGTAGTGATAACAGTAGATCGTGCCTTCAAAACAGCGGCCTGTGAGTAGCTGCTCTTTTACCTGTATGCTGTGTCGACGCTGAAGTGGATTGCAGCCAGGTCCATGGGAGGTATCCAGGCAGGCAGAGAGTTCCCAGACACCCACCTGGTCCATTCAAACAACCCTGGTTCCACACGCAGTTTCAGCTTTCCATCTTGCTGTATGCCTGAAAAAGGTTGTAAGCAGTTCTTACCTCAATATATTTCTCGCTGTTGTAGTTTGAACATTGAAGATAAATTTCGACATGAAATGGACACAAAATTACACAAAATTGGAATACATATTATTAAACTAAACAATAAAACAAAGAGACTGCTTCCCAGAAATTAGAAATCGACAAGAAAATATTATTTTTTATTATTAAAATGTATAGCAGGACCTTCTGACATATTAGCAGACATATTATTTCAGATACACAGGTTATTGTATTTGTTATTTTAAGAGATACTAGGCTGGCTGCCATGTGTACCTTTCAGAATATTCTGTGCAGTCTGAACACATCGCAAGGCGGGTGAGCAATATACAGCGTCAATCACTGTGTTACACTCTAGCAGGGCCTCACCTGGAAACATACACACACATGAGCTTCAACAATGCTAATTGCACCTTGCATATCCATGGCATGGTACTTGACCTATGACAAACAATAAATGGATTAATACTGATGCCATACCAACAAGGCGTGCTTGTGTGGATCCGAACACTGTAATGGGAGCATCCATGTCATAATCTCTCTGTCCTCCTGCCCACAGGGGCAAACTTGGGGGCATATTCAGATTGGAACGTACATATCTACCTGTGAGGGTCATCAGCACAAACAGTCCCAGGTCATGTAAACGTTTTACTGGTTACATAATAATACTCCAAGGCTCATCAATTGTACATCGACGCATAACCACTGTGGTTCCACAACTGTAAAATCTTAAATTAATAACTTACATGTGTCATTATTTAGGCATTATTTAAAAGTTGGGCTCACCTTTGCTATCTGAACAAAGTGAGAGCCAGTGTTTGCCAAAAACCACGTCCATCCTCTCACCATGGCGACACACAAAAAGTGTCCTCTTGGGCTGCCGAGAGTGACTGCCGCTGATTCGAAGAACCTGTTAAATAATGAAATCCCTTTAAAATGATGGCTTATTCAAATGATTTATTCAGCATGAACTCAAAAGCCGCTTCATCCCAATTACACAACATCTTGACCAATGATTTAGTGGGTGAGTTTCTCTACCTGCATCGGATGACAGATGAGACTCAGGGTGGGCGTGTCCCCGGGACTGGCGTTGTCAGAGCGACGGCTGTCCAACAACCCATCAAACATGCCTCTGTCTCTGCTGGTCTTGTCCGAGCTGAAGCTGAAGAAGGAATGGGCCCTGAAAAGAACACATCGTTCACATTCATTCACTGTGACCTCCCAGCCAGAGGGGGCAGCACTGGGGCAGAGGTGCTCCTCTCACCCGTGGAAGACCCAGGTGTCACACTCGTCCGCTTGGCTCACGTAGTTCTCAGGCAGCAGGCCTGACAGCCCCGTGGCCAAGGAGGTCCCGTGCACCCAACCCTCGCTTGTGCTGCTCTGGTCAGTGGTAGACATGAACACAAAGTCCCCGGGGACCAGCTCCAGCTCGTCCTCGTTCTGAGGCATGTAAGGATACATCACCCGCAGCGTCTGCAAACAGAACGACCACATGAGCGCTCTGTTCACCACGCAATTTATAGTGTCCTGCAAAGTATAGTAGAAAGGTAATGGTGTTGTCCTATTAACTTATATATCAATTAATAGAACTTAATACAATTATGTAACATTAACATGTTGGTTATATAATTAATACAGTCCTATATAACATATTTTAATCATGGGTTGATTTCATGTGGAGGTTTGTCCTAAAGCACAACAGAAAGTCACTGAACGTGTTATGTTTGCTTAATCTAGCAAGATGATTCTTGCATAAATCAACACTGTAAAAGAGTGCATTTGAGAGTATTTTCAAGACATATCTCAGCTCAATGAGAGCTTTCCATTTACATCACATTTTTAGCTGTAAAAAATATAACCTCATTGTTAGCAAAGCGGATGTCCCGAGAAAATAGGACAGCCATCCAATCACAGCCCAGCTTGACTTCTATGCCCTTGGCAAGTTTCTCCAGGGAAGGCAAGTGATCAGTTGGAAATTGATAGGCCAAAGTGACATGGAGCTGCTTCCTATGAGGTTCCATGTGGACGTCTGAGGAGAGGAGATAACAATAGATAGGATTGAGTTTCTTGGGCTCTACCCACAGTACTGTACACAACCCAGTAGGTGGTAACACACCTTAAAGTCGCTCAATTTCAAGAAGAATATAGGCATCAATGGATCAAGCTTATTGACACAAATACACAGTGCAGTATACCATATGATATGACCACATACTTGTGGTGTTCCATAAGGATTATAGCAAACACTGTCTTTCATAAAGCACATACTGCACTGACACATTCTCAGCAACTTTTCAAAGTATATATTGTACATTTGGCCTGCCTTGACTACACAGATGGAGAACATGCAAGTCACTTGTGGTTCTTCCCACCTGCTTTTTTGGCAGCTTCTGAGGCGAAGTCAGTGGCAAACTGCTTGAGGATGTCAGCTACCTGCTCCTCCACAAAAAGCCCAATGAAGTTAGAGGATGTGTATAGCTCCAGGGGCAGCGAGCTGGGAAACCGCCCCTTCCACTGAGCCACAGAACTCTGGAGAGCCTCACACAGGGCTTCCACATTGTGGTCTTCACACTGCAAAGGAAGGGAAGTCGTGAATAACACAAACTGTAACACAAACTGTAACAATTATATACACTATATATATACTGTATATCCCAGTAACAATTATATACACTATCTGTATGTACAGTATAATTCAATTATAGACACTATATATATATACTGTATGTGCAGTATAATACAATTATAGACACTATATACTGTATGTGCAGTACAATACAATTATAGACACTGCTTACCATGAAGAACTGGCAGAGAGTTATGTGTGGGAAGATGTTGTGGGCTTTGTTCTTGCCACAGGTGACTCGACTCTGCAGCCAGAAGTGTGAGAGCTGGTTCTGCAGAGGACCACTCGGTCGCAGATATAGGACAAACTCCCTGGGGAGGGGGTCGTCCAGAAACGGGTCATCTACATGGGAGAAGAGCCTGGTGGAGGGGGTGGAGCGAGATGCACGGATTACAAGAATAAGGTAAATCCTATTGTTTTGAAAATATATATATAGTAAAACCACAACTAGCTACTCGATTATTGTCATCACGATTATTTGACACGATTACTCATTGGTTTTAGAAAGATGTTGCAACTGTGAATCCAATCACCTGAAAACACCTTCAGCTGCGCCATTTCCCTTAATACTTGCAGAACATAATGTGCAAAATAATCATTTCTTCTGTGTTAGGAGCAGAAATTGATATCAAAAATGTGTTGTGCTTAATGCAACAATACTTTCACATTTACAGCTACAGCGTTTAGCAGTTGCTTGTAACATTCGGTTAGAATAATGACAACATCGTGTCGTCATGTCAAGGAACAAATTACAAATATATCATTCAAAAAGATAATTGCTAATTGCTTAAAAAAATAAAGTGATTAATTTCTAAGAGCAGGAAATTGTTTTGCTTTCTGCACAGGGTCGTCTAATACACCACAACATTTTGAGACCAGTTCTGGGTGGCTGCATATGCACTGTATGTATTTGTCACAACGTACCAATCACACGCTGCTTGGACATTGCGGCCGCCAGTTGATACAAGCGCTTTTAGTCTGTAAAAGAGATAGTAGGAAACATTTATACATAAGTTTCATTCTATATGTGTAAAGGTAATTCTATAACATTTTGAAAAATATATGTAATTTATAAATACATCCCAGTACAGCCCCAAATCTATGCTTATCAAATAGTTGCAAAATATAGAGGTAACGATAGCAGGTGATATCTCTTGTATCCTAATATCTATTTACATTTGGTAATATTATGTTGTTTTACGGCAGTGAGAAGATAATATGTATTTGCATTTGGTAATATTATGTTGTTTTACAGCAGTGAGTAGCTAATATATATTTACATTTGGTAATATTATGTTGTTTTACGGCAGTGAGAAGATAATATGTATTTGCATTTGGTAATATTATGTTGTTTTACAGCAGTGAGTAGCTAATATATATTTACATTTGGTAATATTATGTTGTTTTACAGCAGTGAGTATCTAATATATATTTACATTTGGTAATATGTTGTTTTACAGCAGTGAGTAGCTAATATATATTTACATTTGGTAATATTATGTTGTTTTACAGCAGTGAATAGCTAATATATATTTACATTTGGTAATATTATGTTGTTTTACAGCAGTGAATAGCTAATATCTCTTTACATTTGGTAATATTATGGTGTTTTACAGCAGTGAGTAGCTAATATCTATTTACATTTGGTAGTATTATTTTGTTTTACAGCAGTGAGTAGCTAATATATATTTACATTTGGTAATATTATGTTGTTTTACAGCAGTGAATAGCTAATATATATTTACATTTGTTAATATTATGTTGTTTTACAGCAGTGAGTAGCTAATATATATTTACATTTGGTAATATTATTTTGTTTTACAGCAGTGAGTAGCTAATATCTCTTTACATTTGGTAATATTATGTTGTTTTACAGCAGTGAATAGCTAATATATATTTACATTTGGTAATATTATGTTGTTTTACAGCAGTGAATAGCTAATATCTCTTTTCATTTGGTAATATTATGTTGTTTTACAGCAGTGAGTAGCTTCCACAGTCTTGAGCTTGAGTTTTGCGTCTCTTTCAGAACTACAGTAGCTCAGAAGCCGAATCCCTTTTCTCTGCCTGTGCCCTCGTTATCATTTTTCCTTGAGAAAGTGAAGCAAATAAAAGAGCTCCCGCCCGCCTGCACCTGTGTGGAAGTTCTGACTCTATAAACAGTTTCACACAGTCATGCACCCTTCACTGAGTACGCGTTCATGCTACCAGGTGGAAAAAGAGTGCACATTCCACACGCCACAAAGTTGAAGCTCACAAAAAAAAAGAAAGTATTATTATTTAAACATTTCAATTTTTTGTAATAACTTGATATAATTTAATACTTTATAATTGATTAATACTTTGGACCCTCAGAGAGCACAGCCCCACAATACAATGCAAGGCATTTTCCTTCAGGATGATTTTGGACATGTGTGTGTGTGCTTGTGCGTGCGCGCGCGCCCGCGCTGAGAACTGCCCTGTACCCTGTACAAGCCAAATGATAAGAAGAATCCAGACTTGCCAACATGCAGTTTTTAGACCACACCGTGGAATCTGACTCAAAGGAACAGGAGGACGCATCATGTTGCTAATAGTCTCCTCCAAGGCACTAGTGAGTAAGTATTAAGTCATGCGTAGGAAGTGATTTCAACTCAAAAGAACAGAGACTGAATATGAGTGGGAATACATCACCATGGGATGACTCTTCCTACCATAAAAACGACAATTCAGATACAAAGAATGATTCATGCAAGGCAACATTTCATTTTTGTGTTGGCGTGTCCTCACGGTGAAGGCACACGTTTGTTCCCCTTTTAGTTATTACCTTAGTGGCAGTTCTTTTCAAACATAAGGTCAGAAGGAATGTGAAAACGTTCAGGATATGAAAGAAGCATGGCTTCTTGACATATAGGCTTTAGGTCTACTGTATGTATATACAGTGATGTAAACTTCAACCCGTATCTTATCAATGTTATATGGAAGAGTAGACCTAATAGGGAAAGAAGCAAATAATTCCATTACAATACCCCTCACAGAAGACTAACACCAGCAGGCTCAACTAACTAGCAGAAAGGCAGTATGCAGTGTGATTAGATTATTCAAATGTGGCCCAAATAATCTCATTTTAAAACAAAATAGCCATTAGCCATCACTTATCAGATCCATTTCTAATTCTAATGCAATTTCCTACTCAGAAGACACAGCAATCACCACAACATGTACAACAGCATTAGATGTTTTGTTAGAGGTCACCTAAAACTGTATTTCCTCCTAGTAAGACCGCTACAGACCGAGGCACCACTGGCTTCCCCGTTGTGACCACACTGTCAGTTGTCAGCCGTTTGGTGTCCTTCTACAAACACTAAACACATACAGTAGTATACCTACACAATATATGCGTCTATGCATGAGAGAGAGAGAGAGAGAGAGAGAGAGAGAGAGAGAGAGAGAGAGAGGGGGGGGGGGAAGGGCTACGCTGCTAAGTAGAAGGCCCAGTTAAACCGCAACAACTTACGCCCACACAAGAAACAGTATATGATCCCCCAGACAGAGAGCGTACCGGAGAGCGTACGAGAAACTGAGCAGACCAGGTGCTCAGCCACATGCAGACACCTGGCTGACATACAAAGCAGAGACACATCATTATCATCTGATTTCAACTTTTCACCGCCTTCACAAACATGGCAAGAGTCAGCGGACAGGAGAAGCATCTCTGTCAGGCTAACAGTCCTCCGCACCAAGATATTCCCATTGAGTTCTTAATCTGGAATACTTATCTGGTATTCACTTTTATGTGGATACTGCCCCGTTGAGGAAATAATATTTAGCTTTCACATGTGTTAAACATTAGCAAATGACCACAACATACAGTGCTTCTCTTCTACTGACTGAAAGCGTCAGGTAAAAGCTAAATATATAGATATTTGTTTAAAGATTCTACTGTAAATACCCTAAACCTTTTGTATTTAGTGGAGAAATGGCATCCTGAGCAGAGAATGTGTGGTTTTCTGCTTCAAGGCATATCTGAACTATATAATATATACAGTATATACTGTAGATATAATAAACATGATTTAATCACTGTTTCAGAGCTTTTACTTAAATTAAAATTAAAAAATGTTAATGTTCAAGTCATGCTGAGTGGCATATCAACATCTATTAAAAAAAAGAATAACCTTTCAAAACTGAAACACAACAATAGTAGCTCTCAAAGTATAGAGGAGCCTATCTAGTTCTTCTCATCTACAGTACATGTAAAGAGATCCTCTAAGAGACAGGATAGACAACTGTCACGGCACTAAGCAATACACCCACGCAACATCCACTACATGTCTTTCAGAGCCTTTTTTACAGTCCCTCACGCTCTCAAACGGAAAACGTGGTTAGATATAAATGTGATTTAGAAAAGAAAAAAGTAACACTTTGGAAAAAATTGAGACCACTGCACATTTGAAAAATATTTAATAATATACGTAAATATACTGTAAATAGAAGAAATAGAAAAATTATATCAGTAAACAATCAATTTAAATACAAACTAAAAATGTATTAGTAAAACCAGAGAAAACTGCTGCAGTAGTCTCTTAATTTACTGTATGTGTACCTTTTCTACTTCACTTCTATTTTCAGGTTATGTTTCTTCATTACACATATGCACATTTGAATAGATGATATAAAGTTTGCATACAGCTAAATATAAAAAAGATATATGCTGTATTGTGAATATAGCCGGTTGTGTTGGGGCTCTGATGGTCAAGTCAAATGTAAAAATAAACACAGCTAGCACACATAGCACCTTGACTAATTATATCATATTGACAAAATAAGTCCATGCATAGGGTAAAAACTTATTATATACAGCTGATCTTAATCGACAATCCACTAACCTCTCCATGCACTTTAACCAAACCACTAACACCCAACTGTTCCATAACTACTTGAGAAATGTCAGAATGTGAATCACATGGAATTAATGAGGCAGACGGGCCAAAGATATAAACCAAAACAATAAGCAACAAGCTACGATGGGGGAAATGTATTATTAATACAAAGGTTAAGTGAAAAACACTGATTATTCTTTACCTAGCACTTCCAGTTAACCTGTCATTTGACTCAGGAAACACCAAACAAAACAACCACAAAAGAAATGTAGTTAAATTGCAGGGTCTGTCATTCTCAAGAATGCTTGCTATCTTCAAACTCAAATAGAAAATACCTCAATGCAATATGGGCGCTCCCTTTCTGAAAAGCTCCACCCCCCAAATGCATTGCAAAGCATGGGGCATTGTTGTCGTGAGCTGTGTTCCCCACCTTCTTCGTGTTCCCATTTACAAAACCAGTGCTGTGTAGAAGTACCAGATAACGGTAAGCTAGCGGAATGAGAGGAGATAGTTGGTGAATATGACATTTGACAAGTGCAATAGCAAACTAGTGACTAAATGTACACTCCTTGTGGAACCCTTGTGGTAACCAGTGTTACAAAGGTATTCTTGTTTTGGTTCAAAGAGTGAATGCCCCTCGTCCCTTATTAGTGTGTGTCTTGCATTGCTCTCTACTCCCCCAACAGCTTACATTTGAGATCTTGAGGGTGTTATAACAACACAATCGACAGCTGTAACCACAGCCCTGTTTCCTCTGCTTAGTCAGTTGTCTTGACCTTAAGGGCCATAAGCCATGTGGTATCTAATCGCCACTTGCTTATTATGGCCTAACTCTTGCTCATATGTCCAAAATAGGCACACCGGGCCATACTGGAAGGTGTATAAAGATACCACCAAATTGACAGACACTAATAACATTTGTGTGTACAGCACGTTAAGCAAGTAAATAACACATAACACACGCAATCTCTCACACACACACATACACATACCCAAAACCATAACATTTTTTGTACACCGGCATCACACAAGACTTAAATGTTGCTACATGGATAAATAACGGCCTTTGAAGAAGCCCCCTCTGATCCACCGCCTACAGACTGTCTGACCAGTACTTAAAAAATACATAAAAACCACATATGGGCCCACAAAGAGACATACACATAGACTGAAAGCACACCACCCACCCACACCCGGGAAGTCTCCATCTACCATCCTGCCAGCTGGACAGCTGAGCAGCTTTGAAGGAACAGCAGGGAGGGGCCATAGTGGGAAATCCCATGCTCACGCATGCTCACACTTCCTGTTTACAAGCCTGTCAACACACACACACACACACACACACACAAACACACACACACACACACACACGCACGCACACTGTATGCAGGATCCCTTACTTACTTAAGATGACACAATTAATGTAAAGCAGGCGCATACCGTATTGTACATTCACAGTAAAAACAAAGGCCATTTCTCTTGTCATAGAACATGCAAAATTGTTGAAATAGAAGCGAATCAGACAGAAATATGTTATGATGTTAATATGTTAGTTAATGTCAATAATAATACAAATTATCATTATTATTATTATTATTATATTAAATATATTTCATTTCTGGGTGCCTTTCAAGACTCAAGGACAGTAACACATATTTAAAACCAAATGTAATACATAATGTATTCTACAAAACTATAGTTCCATAGGGTTTAGTTATGAGTTATTCAATTTGAATAGATTGTTTTAGCATCATTGAAAGGAAATTGTTTCAAGGCCATGGGTCTTAACGTCTGCTAGCTCTTATGTTCTATTGGCGGAACTGTGTTTGTTCTCAGACTATGTTGCTATACTAGGCCAACACTGCATGAGGGCCACAAACTTCTACCCACACAATACTAGACCTGATCATCTCTTTCCTGTGTGGCTGCATTGTTCTACAGTCTCAGTAAGATGAGGTTTTGTGCTTTTCTCAATTCTATGATAATATTTCATTCTAAATTATGTAATAATTTTGTTTTAAATAATTTGTTCAAATTTATTGACAAATCTAAAAACAAGTATACTGCATTTTAATTTAAAATCTTACAAGGGTTAACACAAAAGACATGGGGATACATTTTAAACTATTTTAAACTTTTACAAATCAGCACACACCACACATTCTTACAGGTTACTGCTATACAGTATAAAGGCAGACAGCCTCATGACACATTACCAGTGGCATATCAGATAAACCTGATCATAACACAACCAATAGAGTTACAAGTAGAGGGACATTTCACTTTCAATTTGTTTATTTAATCCATAAATTACCTGTATGTCATTCAAGCCATATATTTCTAAACACTTTATGAAATATTATCTGTGCTAAAAAAAATGTGCCTACATTTATTTTAATGGGAAAAATAGGTTTGTAATTAATATTTTAGTCATTAGCGTTCCCCAAATCAAAGTTATAGTTTCTGTCATGTCTAGCTATCTATTTGAATAAAGATTCACATCTTTCCTTTGGTTATTGTATCTCTTCTGATACATATTCTGATACTTCATTGAGCTTGTTGAGTTATATCAGTCTGAGACCACTACATCGTAGCTTCCATCATCCAAGTGATTGGAGGACAGTTTGCAAATGTTAACTTTTGGTGTATGAGAAAATGACGTGAAAATGTGTTTTAGTATATTCGCAACTGAAAATTAAGTGGCACTCAATAGTAACATACTAATTCACAAAATGTAATACAATAGTTTTAATTCATAGTTCATACATATAATTAAAACTTGTAATATTATTTATAGAAAGTTGATCAATGCTAATCAGAAAACATGTAGGTTAAACAGGTTAAAATGTATAATATAAAACTGTATCAGTAGTCAAGTTACATGTGTACAGTTTATATCTGCATACCAATAATTTAAATCTGTAATTATAGCTGGAGGCTGCCTTCATTTTCAGAATGAGATACATTATAACTTGACTAGCAACAACGTTTGCACGTTATCAGCTGAAATGTCATAACAGCAATATACTGTATATTTCTTTTTCTTTTATACAAAGAAAAACATACAGTATATTCTGTACATGTATTAGTGCTGTGGAATGAGATGCAGCTTGCTGGAGCACGCTGCCAGAATGTGGTGCCATTCTCATCAACTTCTGAGATGAGAGGCCGTATAGCAGCTTCTTCACACAGAATATGTTCAGCTAAGAAACAGAGTGATTTGCCTGCTCCTTTTTGACATTTTAGTTGAAGGTGGAATACCAAACAAACACACCCTTTTTATCGTTAGCTGAGCAATGCAAGGCGCCACTCTAGGTATAGGCAACAGGAAGGTATATAGGGGAAAAAGTCATCCTCTTTTATAACTTCTAAAAATATATATATAAATTCTGCATCAATGTGAAAGGCGGGTACAAATATTAGCTGTATCTTGTGTAACATAATATTCCATTACTCAATGTTAAAACAATCTAATTCTACATCTTTGTTGGGTCATTGGGCCAAGCGGTGCAATTTCATTACACAATTTCAGCACATGCATTTAGGCTCTTGAATATGTCAAATATATGCTTACTAAAACCTGCTAAACCATATATTCCATGACTGTCTTCAATATGTGCGTATTGCTAGACAAGTGACAACCTCTATACCATATAATATTATTATAGAATACTTTTATACAATTATATAAGCAGTATGTACCAGAACAATCAAATATCTTACTGTCAATCTCCTTATATGTTATAGATTTGCTGTTATTGCTGTATGTATTCAGACTAGTAGGGTAACGGTCTGTGTGCAGCCATCATATGCCACACAATTCTCATCTGATAAAATAAACACTTAAACAAAGTCAAAATATTGAGAAAATTAGCATCAGAAAAAATCTAATTCAGAACAAACTTAAATTAAACAAACATTGTAATGCTGCTTTCAATTGCATGGTCTTAAAACACCTGTCTCATTAACATATTATCCTCACAGAGCATTTTAACGTAGTCATCCAGATATCTTCCCGGTCTGTTGTCAGTGCCTAGATTGAGTCAATGCCGCTCCAATTGATCCAGATGGAAGCATTTCCTGTAGTTGCCATTAAAGTGAATGTGAGAGAAGACGACAATGGTGTTTGGGTCAGAGCCAGTCTTCCATTCTGGCAAAGGTTCTACAAGCACAGATGGTCCAGCTATCACCAAACAAAAACAGAAATGCTCACCCACACACACACACACAACATGCTATGGATGTGCAAACGTGTGCTGCCTGTAAAGACACAAATGAGGTGCAGGAACGTACAAGAATCCAAACTATGTTTGTCCCCTTCTTTTTCTCTCAGTAATATTTTTTTAATGAGTATGGCTACGCCTTTATTAACCAAATAGACTGCTTCTGGACTAACAGCAAGTTGTATATTGGTGGTCCTGTGGCAACAATAAAAGCATGAACTATTCTATAGTTCAATATATGTACCAATCAGTTTAGATGTCCGTTTACATTTAGCTTCAGAATTCCTGAATTCCTTTACATTTGATTAGTTGAGTGTAATGTCACAACAGTCAAGCTGAAATGGAAAATCATCGCTGTTTACCTCTTTCACAGGCAAACTGACAAAGCGCCCTTTTTGAATTTGAGTAGGGGGTGGAGACGTTTTTTTCCAAAGATAAGGAGGTTAAAAATAATTCCTTGAAAATTCCAGAAAAGGGACAGAGATACAATTTGACACGTTCACAACACGCACACACACTTTCACACCACAGGTTGAGAGTTGTACATAAATAAGAATGGAAGTTGTGGTCTCACAAGACACACAGCAGGATGCAGCAGAATTAGACAGTGAGACAGCAGCTGTCAAACCACAGTCCGCCAGGCAGGGAACAACTGTGTCAGCCACTGTAGCAGGACCAGCCTCATCACCCAGGCTGGCCAGACAACTGGCACAGGCCAGACCAGGGCACTTCTGAATGGCTGGTACACTTGGCCCTTTGTGCTGCTAACCCAATGGCTCTTGTTACTGCATACACTTGTTTGGCCACAAGTTGAATGGGATACAATTGCAATAATGTGGTTCTGCTTCCAGCAGCCTAACAACCCATGATTATATACATCTGCACATGGTAAAAAGAGATACAGCTAAATATATTTACACCCTCTCAATACTGGCAAAGAGATAAAGTTCCTGCAGCTAACTTGATCTGTAAAAAGTCTAAAGTACTGAACAATTTGATCAAGTTGCCATCTTTAATCTGATCTGTCAAATTGATGGCTGATCAGTAATGGTTTCTTGGCTACTGGCTATGTAGGCTACACCCCAATGTACAATATTACTGTTTCTTTTATTACTGTTGTTTTCAATGTATGTAGGCTATAATTAAAGGCAGGGTCTTTCATTCACGAGAACACTTGCTAACTGCGAGGAGATATTTGGTGAATTTGACAAAACATCTATTACAATCGTGAAAAAACAATATCTTTAACTAAATTATCTTTATGTGAATGTTCAGATATTGTTCTATCTGCTTTCCTGCTTCCGGAGAGAACTAAATGATTACCATTGAGCTGTGAACAGTGGCACCTCTCCTATTTCAGGAAGGCAAATAATCAAACATTTATTTGACCTTGTTAGAAACCACTCACAGACTTTTGATGACACTACTGTACAAAAATACCTATAAGTGTTATTTAATCAACTAATTCAATAAAGTTATTATGTTGAGACCAACACTAAGCTAAGCACCCAAGTTCATTAACATCTGCATTTCAAAGACACAGGGATAAAATAGAAGGAAGTGACTCAATAATTCATGAGTATTACAAACTCCACACAGCACTTAGATTCCCATAACCGAGATATATATGGCTCTTGTCAGTTACCCTCAGACTACATCTCAAATACCCATATTTCCTTTTTGCCTTTAAAAATGTTACACACCAACTGCACTAAATAGACTAAATACAGCCAACCACTTTGACAGATGTTCTCAAATGGAAGAAAACACAAAATATTGTATTAAAAGCAGTGTCTGGTATGAGTCCTGAAAGTGAGAGCATTGTGCATACTTTTGGGGTCAATATAGCAACTAGAAAAACACTCACTGAAATCTACACAGGAAGTGAATTGATGTGCCCCATGAAGAACCATAAACTAAAGACAGGCATCTTAAAGATAAATAGATGTTGCCTTGAACTACAGCATACAGGCTATATTTGAACAGGAAGACTCATAGCAAAAAGACCACTATCAATAGGCTAATACAGTCAGCTAACTTGATGCTTTAATGCGTAGCCTAAATGTAGGGATTGGTCAGCAGATATTTCATCAAGAGTTTCATTACTCAGAGAAGATGTACAACTATAAGAAACAGTGCTTTTCGTCATCGGAAGATTATCTAAATGTCACCTGCTGCTGATGATGACATTTAGCATCATCAATACCGCGAAAGAGAATGAGTCTTTATTAACATTACCGTAAAGGGCTAGCTTGTTCTTATTTTGGGTAGCCCTACCATGACATTAATAGAGAAATCATCACAGCATGTGCATACCCTAAAGTATAGTTTGATACTCACTACTACTTCTATGTCTGAAATACTGCCTCTAAAGTCTTCATTTATAGTTTTGGTGCTATAGCCTATATAATAAGATATAACACTGTAACTAATTTTGTATTGATAAAGCAAGCTGCATTATTTACATGTAGTTTACTCTAGTATAATACAATGGTTATAATTCCGGTAATGAAACCTTGGCATTAGAAGATGGTCAGAGATAATCAAATGGAGAGAATGAAGAGATAGAGATAAGGTCAGACATGTGGGAGGTGAAGGGAAGGTCAGTGTCAAACTAAGTGTTCATGCTGAGTGGCTTCCCTGAGGGACTGTACAGTACACTAGGGTTAGTACAGCCTGCTAGGGGGGGGGTGTTCTGCTGTGTCCATTCAGCAAACCACAGAATACTTCCTCTGACAACGTTTGTGCGTGAAAATACCATGGAAAAATCACAGAGAAATACTCTATAAAATGTGTTCTTTATAGAAGTGTTTATAGTGCACATTCTCTCAAGATATTATACAGCAAAGCAGGGGAGTTAAACAGTATGGCTGCGTATACTTTCTATCTGGGTCATCATTTGTGAGACCCTGGCTGTACACTTATGTAGGCTATTCATTTCAATCATATGGAAAGAACATAATTTAATCTACTATGACCCAAATAACTGGGCTCTTAAGTTTGCCTGATAGCCATATAAGCTATACTGTAGGCTATTCGTTATGTTACTGTATCTAGTGATGTTACAACAATCCATCTATACGAGACACTTTGCACTCGACGACAGTAGCAGTTTATGCGTATTTAATCGCATAGTGAGAATGACATTTGTGAAAGTCTCAGGCTATCAAATAATGGCAAAATGCAATTCTTGTTCACAATAAATGTTGGAGAAACTCCATAATTACGACGTAGCCTACTTACGCCCTTGGTTTTGGGAACCCCATTGATAGCAGGACGTCCAAATTGGATCCACATTTCACAGCGGAGGGTCGGTTCTGCCGAAGTCTCCGCGGGATGATTTTGCTATAAAGGTCATCTTTAGCAGCCATGCTTCACCATCCCACTGGGGCCTTGTTGTATTCGCTCTACTGTAGTACGAGTGATGAATGGATATAAATATAACGGCATCAATATAGGCGGAACATCTTGGAGAGCAGTGGTGTGTGGCCAATAGTGGCCGGTGTTCCCCGCCCCCTAAAGGGAAACGTCAAATGTGTGGTTGCGTGCGCTAAAGCAAATACAACCACGTTTTTACATGTGTACCAAATTATATTTATTTAATAGTATGCATTGTATATTACAACATAATTTAACGGGAACACATAAGACATTAAATAATCACAAAGAAAATGATTGCAAAAATAGGAAGATATCCTTAATGACATTTAACTATGGAATTCTGTAGATGACTTCAGTCATTAATTCAGTCATGAGAGGAAGTTAGTCTTGTCCTCTGATGTTTGCAGTTGGACTGTATGGGACAATGACACAGAAAACACAGCCTGCCTCTTGAAAGGCTTGCCTCATCTCCACCTAGTGGAACAAAGCAGAATCACATCATTAAAACAGGATGGTTTCAGGCAATCTCTATAATATATTGTATAATAGCAATGTCTTTAAAATGTGTTGAAAAAAATGCAATTTAAAAAAAGTTGAGGTAACGTAACAAACGTTTAGTCCAGAGTTGTAGTTATTTCCTTGTTTGTTCTCACATACACACACACACACACACACACACACACACACCTATACACAGTTTGCACACTATAAATACCCCTCACTGTGTGAGGTCTTGTACATGATTTCCCTCTTGCTAACCCTCTTGTGGTTTTTGCGTCGTGTGATTATCTCTGGTTTCCATGAACCCGATTGCCTGACCACTGCCTGCTCTGAATCCTGCCTAGCCCTATTACTACCAATGCCTGAAACATATAAACACCCTGCACTCAAGTTTCCTTACTGTATATCTTGTGTCTCCTGGTTCACTACACTGTCAAAGTTGCAACAATTTCTGAGGTTAATGGTTAAAGGTGCTTGCATTGTGTGTCAATTTGGCATTTTTATTTTGTCTGGCAATACAGTAAAAAAATGTAAGAAAATAAAGAAAATGCCTTGTTTAATGTTTTAAATAGAGAGCTTGAACAAAGATTGCATCAAGTGACAGGTTCCCCACTCAGCGGGAGCATAGTGCAGGCCAGGTGGTAACAACTTACTAACAGGAAAGATGCCTAGTTCACACGTACAGATATTTTTAAATATGTATCTTTTTTTATGCAGTTCCGCCTTTCATTAGCATGCAAACGGTATATACAATCACCAAAGACGGAGTATTAGCAAAGCTCCTTACAGGGTGAAGATATTTTTAAAAGTTTGTATTCAATGTTTACGTGTACACAGGGAAAACTAAGTTTTTGGCGTGTGACGTCAGCTTGTGCACCGTTATCTCCTTTGTTTGACGTCAGAGCGTGAGCCGTTACATCCTTTGATTACATACATTGTTTTCTTCACAAGCTAGAAAGCATGCAGTTGCGTTTCATGTGGACGGATTTTCTTAAACAGTGCTGGATAGGCATTTCTTTTTGTAACAAAGCAGGAACATCCCGGCTTTAAAAAGCTATGTGTGTACATGTGGACTTGGCATTAGACAACTAGACAGTGATGTGCAGTCTCACCAATCTGGTCTCGTCCAGACACAGGCCAACCACAGCCCCGCCACTACCTGGTAGCTTCACAGCTGAGCCGAACTGCACGAAGGAGTAGAGTGGAGGAGCAGAGCCATCGTATAAAACAACCCACACCCACAGCAATGCAGTGTTATGTTGGTCACCAACCTGTCTTGCCAACTGAACCATCTTGAGATTCCCAGGACCGAGACAGTCCTCTGTATAGACAGACCTGGAGGAAATATCAGTTTATTTCCCAATGACAATTGATGCCCATTTAGCTAGAATAATGCAAATGCCACAAACTGACAACACACCTCCTCAGCTCAAAATTCTGGTCCATAAGCTGTGCTAGCCTGCTCCAATCTCTGTCCTGTATAGCTGCCCTGGAAGATGGAATAACCATAGATAATAAAAATAACAAAAATGTACTTATTAATTATACCTATTACTACATGTATGTAGCAATTTTGGTAAATAATAATGCAATAATACATAAATTAAATAATACATAAATTAAAACGCAGGTGCCGGAGGAGGCCCAATTGTGTTAAATTCATTAATGTAATCATAACAATATGTTCAAACACAAGTTAACCAACCTGGCTTGATCGGTGAGCTCAGCAAAAGACTTCATGGCCTCTACTACAAGACGCTCACCTGTGGAAACAATGAATTGACTGTAATGTCTCCTAAAATCCATACTCATAATATAATGACCTACCGGTAAACAAGTGTTCTTTGAATGTGTAGCGCAATACTGGAAAGTTATGTGTCAGTGACATTTTGGTTAATTTCCCATGGAAAATGGGAATATAATAACGTTTCAAATCCTTTTGTAAAATGGCTGTTCAGGTCGAGTTAGTGAGAGTGACGTTGAAGTTAAGTGTGTTTCTAAATGGTGGTAGAGCTAGATGAGGTGATCAAAAGAGTTTTAGCAACACCGATTGGTTAAAGGCTGCCCAATAGTTTCTAAATTAACCAGAGGTCTACGCCCAGTAGGAGGAAACGAATGCCATCACTTCCCAATGGAGCGTGGCCAGATCTTATTCACAAAGTGAATTATAGGTCTGGTTACACCTGGCTAGCTATGACCTGCTCTTCGCAAATCATTTAAGGTGCCTAGTAAGTACTACTTTAAGTCTACTGTAAACTAATATGCTACAATGGCGATACATATCATTAACAGGTCTTAATTCCTAAATAAAGATCACACCATTTAGCCAGCGCTGTCTAATGTTGCTGTGGATGCGACCAGAGTCACTGGGATCACTCAGGTAGGCCAGCCAGAATGGTGGAAGACTACTCAAGTCCATCAAGATGTAGTTCCCTGAGAATAAGACATCACACACACAAGACAAGGCTATAGCTCTAGTTATAGCTCCCAAAACAACAGGTGTTTGGAGCACAAACTCAATATACTGTCAAGGGAGGGGTAGATGTTTCGATTGGTATTTCTCAGTGGTCCAAACACAGGGGTAACTTAGATACAAATCATGGCAAGTAATGTCTTAGTTTTAATCAATGTACAGTAATATGCAGTAATATCAATCAATGTACAGTAATATGCTCATACTCATCAGCACACTGATCCCTCTTAACTGAAAGACCTAATATGACATACCATAACCCTGCTCCTCCATAAGCTGCTTGTTGAAATCCATGTATACCAAGCCTTCATACACCTGAGATGTGAAAGAAACAGATTATTGTGTTCATCGACATCACCAGTTTTGATTCGTTTTATACACAACCCTCAAAAACAAGTTCTTGTAACAGCATAATACAATAGTCTTGGTTGTTATGGAATCCTGAAGGAACACATTTTTAAGGCAGGAAAAATCAGGCAGTAATTACCTGATGAATAACTTTGTTAGAACTGACATATAAAATCAAATTCACAGAGGTTGGGCTGCTGTGGAATCCACTCCCTCTCGTGTGACCAAATATGATATAAACATAAATGAACACCACTGTATCCAAATGTATTATCATAACAGTTAAAATAATTTGAAAAACCCCTTGGGGCTCCTGACTTTTAAACCACTAATGTGCTCTCTCTCACACACACATACTGTACCTGTACAACTCTGTCCTGGAGGCCAGCAGTGATAAACAGTTCATCTTTCTCCACATTAAGGATAAAATTTGCTTTTATGGGTTTAGGAAGGTCCTGACAATTTAAAAACAACAATTTAGACAAATTACATTTTTTTTGAACCCACAATGAATGTACTGTATTTATCAGTTGCCTTTAAGGGTGTAAGAAAATATCGATACACCTGAGAATCACAATATTATGGTTAGCCATACTGTATTGATTCTCTAAATCACTGTATCGATTATCTTAATTTATTTGTAAAAGTGTCCATGTACAAAATACATGAATCTCAACAGAGCGGAAAGATATTTGTTATCAGATTAAGTTTATTTTCTAATAATTTCTATCTGCAGTCCCTAAACTAGTTTACATAAGTAATCCTGTTATATTTTGCAGCAGCAACTGCAGTTGTAAACTTTCCTTTTTAATGGTCATAGTGTTTAAAATGCAAATGATAATTCATGACGATTGAGCTACAGTACAGTGTTCATGTGTGGGAAAAAATCTAATACTATCACTAATTTATGAGCATAAGTATAAACACATCTTACACTGTCAGTGACATTATAAAATTTCATAAGACACTTCAGGGTAGCAGAGATGATGGCACTGCAAATGTAAGAACATTCATGTAAAGAACACAATTTAGTGTCTAATATTGAACTCTTAAATGAAGGGAATATGAAGACTCTAATCAAGGATTGTCCCTTCAAACATTCTAAACTAACACAGAACAACTCACCTACTGCCAGCAAGACCCTACAAAAGGAAATTGGGGGAAATATGTAGAATTTGAACAATAACCAATGTCATGTTGTTATTTTTGACTTTTCAATCTTATTTAAGAACATCTTGTTAGGTTCTCACTACTTGTCGAGGAATGTTGGTATCGTACTTGAGGGTGAAATTCTGCTTTGTCAAAGCAATACTGTAATTAAGAAAGACAAAAATAAGAGGTAGCTGAATGACAACTAATGGCAATGTTACATACATTTAAAATTACAAAAATAAAAGAAATTGCAAGCACAACACTGACGAAGAGGGCATTGTGACTGGGTGATTCAAAATAAATTATACGGCTCTATAAAAAGGTTAAATTACATTAAAAAAATAAAAAAAGACTGATTTGTTTAATTTACCCCCAATGTGAAATAATATAATATAATGTGCTAATAAAAGGAAGGGCATTTTGATAAATCAACTCAACAGTGATTCAGTGTTACAAATTAATTACAAATTAAGTCATTTATCAGACGCTTTGATCCAAAGAAACGTACAATGAGTACAATTAAATGTTTATAGACTGGACTGAGGCATCTTGCTTCATGATGCATTGAGGTGGGTATTAGGGATGGAACTTAATGTGGTGAGAGATGACCACCGTAACCACTAGAGCATTATTCTGCCCACCCTGGTTAATATGGTACCACTAATACAGTTTACACTGTCACATTATAAAGCATGAATCTCACCCTTGCTGAGAGCAGAACTGGTAGAACTTCTTACATGTAGCCTGAAGTAACCGGAGACCTCCTAAGTATCTAAATAAATGAGATTAGATTGAAATATCCTGAAATTATTTTCCTATTTTAAAAGATGGTGAAACTGCTTTACACAAACCCTTCTTTTCTACTGATGCAGAACAGATCCTGCAAACTTCCAAACTCTGTGGGGTCATTCAGTGGGTGAGGCAGGAGAATCTACAGTGTCACAAAAAGCACTATTGAATATGAATAAAGAATGAATATCCCAGTTGGTATTATAACACTGTGTGCGCCTCACCAGGGTCTGGCTTTCTACCAGGGTAACCTCGGCCCAGAAGTTAGAGATAGTCATAGCAATGGTCTTTCCATTAAATCCATCAGAGGGGTTGCCCATTAAACCAACCCTAAGCATGAATAGAAATATTATAATGTTACAGAGTAAGGAAGGTTGTTATTTCACGTCGTATAACGCACGCAACCTTGTGGAAAGTTTCATGGAAAAGCTATTAATTATGAACTCTTTAGCCTGGATTACCAACCAAAATGACAACATTTAAACAAATATATTAAACAAGTAGATTATTAATACCGCATTATTACCTAGCATATGACCTGCTTGTGATAGGATTAGCAGGTTTAACATGTTGCTGGGCAGAGTAGTGAGTGAGCCACTTGGTGTAGTCTGACAGACCCTGTTATGTTAAAAAAAACAGCATGTTGTAATAGGAAAAGAAGGAACCCGCTTTCATGAAATGTACTGATATACACAAACGGCACTAACCACTTGCCCAATTAGTTGGAACCCTGTAGGAAGTTTCATCCCAAAGACATTAAGTTCTCTCACATTGATAACCCACTCCTGATCAGAAAAATACATATTAACTTAATTGAAAGAAAATGAGTATTTAAAAGAAATACTGTTTGTTTGCCAGTATTCCAATCAGACTGTAAGTATGTAAAAAAAAGTGCAAAATTTGTAAGAAATCACATTTTAAATAGGAATTGGAATGTAAACATATTATTACATATTAATACTGAATACTGAATAGTCAGTCAGTCAGTCAATGATATCAACTGAATTGAAAAGATACCCTGAGCTATGTTTTGCGAGTTAACATGCAGCTCCAGCAAAACTGATTCATCATTTTTAATGTTGTGTACAAACCCAGAATCTCCCAAAAGACCTGTCTTCAGCTTGCAGCTGCAGCTGCAGGAACTCAGACAGGCAGGGCAGTGTGCTTCTACGCAGACAGTAGAACACCACACTAGCCAGCCTCGACATCGTCAGCCTCGGCCGGGGCTTCTCAAAGAAGCGGGTTATCCTGCCACAACAAAAACAAAGTGTGGTAAATGTATAAAATATACATGGCACATATATAGCGTCTTTCTAACCTTCCGGCCAATGAAAGCGCTTTACAGGATTGACTCACATTCACACAACCATTCACACACCGATTGTGGTGTCAGCCATGCAAGGCGCCACCTGACCACCAGGGGGCAGTTGGGGAACCAGCAACTTCACGTTCACCTGTCGCCCCGCTATATGTAGATGTAGCCTTCAACAGTTTGCAAAACAAGACCCATTATGTTATTTGGCCATCGTAGGCAGAGCAAAAAAAAAAAGGTTTGATCCCTGGTTCCACTCATGCAATGTGCATGAGTGGAATGTGTGCATGTTGTCCAATCATGTTAAATCAGCGGGAAACGAAAAGGAGTAATTTGTCAAAAGTGTCTGCATCTCATCATATCCATTTGATAATCACATTTAATAAGTAGTTCCGGTTACTTATAAACCATATATATATTTATATTATGCGTTTATTCATTACTTTTTTGATTTGTTCGTATCTCCCTCCATGCCTGCACTTGGCCTGAGGAGTGGAGTCAGGAGTGTTTTTTTATCTATGCCTGAAGGAGTTAGCCAACTTTATAGAAAATACCGATATATATCGTGTATCAGTATTCAACCTAATCATATTGGGATATTATTTTCAGTCCATATTGCCCAGCCCTAATACACACTATGCCTTTAACCATATGAACATACCATAACTTACCTGTGAGTTTCTGGGCAAACCTCTACAATACCTCTGGAGCTGATCTTCTCACCTTCTTCCAACTCATAGTATATAGCCAACTCTCCATCCTGCAACACACACAAATACACACACACACCAGATAGGCATTAAATACTGCCCAAAGAAAGGGCTCCGTGACGAATACAAAAAAATAAAGGGAATATAGAAGTGAAGGATGTTCAGTCAGTGTCCTGCTCTTCACACCATTCTCAAGACTGGCTGTATATGGCTGTATATCGAGTCCCAACATTAAAAGTGTCGTTTACAGGTAAAAGCTGCAGGCACTGGTTTGTTGTTAATTGTGAAACAATGTTGTGTAGCAAATAAATATTATATACAAGTACAAATGTCACCTTTGACCTGAAGAAGCGGCTAACTTGGGCAATGTCAAAATTCTGGTCAGCACAAAGCATGTCCCCTGCAATCTGATGACAGAAACAACACCTTTCATTGGTCATTTATTTAGGTTTTAATTGATAAAGTATACATGTAGAGATGGCCAACATAGCCTAATGATATTCAGTAGCATCATGTAGCTATAAATTACAACAAATCTGCAGTAAGACGTAGAAATCATTCGAACACGCAGAACAATACACAAACAATTGTCAATGTGTTATCTGCTTCTGTTGATTACGATGTTCGAAGAAGAACATGGTTGTTTATTCAAGCACTTCCTGGTAAAGTCTATATAGTTCTACAGTGACGCAGGAGATGTTTTTTAGGTGGGGGGGATGAAAGTGTGAGGAAAATGTCTCAACTTTTAATCCTGTACAACTATGCTTTTAGTTATTAAAACCAAATATGACACCATAATGAAACCTGTCCCAGTAGGGACTAGAACCCCGCTCTCTGGTGCAAAATAGAACCACATTGCAAGGTCCCCACCAGAAAGTTATTATAGACAGCACCATTACATGTATTGAAGTATTTGAGAGTAAGATTTACGTAATGTATGGCTACAGCGCAATTGTGTTGACGTCTCTACACATGGTTATGAAGTAGACTAGTCTCTACACTGGTCGACATTCTAACATGATCACTGGTCAACCACACACGCCATTATATATCTGCCTATTAAAAAAACGCTCTGAAATATTCACCTTCCAAGAGTGGTCAATGTACACACCTATGTTATGCGCAGGGGAATTGGAGAACTACACATGGTTTTACATCCTAAAAGCCTAAGAGCGGGGTGACGTATTTTTTAACTTTTCTGAAGCCAAAAAAGCAAAAGGAGATAGCAACATAAACACAAGAACAGAAAGGTATGGTATCTGCTGATCCAAGACGAAAACTAACTTTACTGTATGGTACAGTTTCGTGTTGTGAGTTATGAGATCCAGATCAATGTGAGACAAATCCTGGTGCGCTAAACAAATATCTAAAGCAAGCCAATATAATGAAAACTATAGAAAGTGTGACGGCCCTGCCTTGTTTTAGCAGGCCTGTGGTCCGTATTGGCTGGATAGGACCCGAATTAGGCTTATTACTATAAGTGAACCTGGGCATGTCACTTATATAGGTGTGTTGCAACACACTCCTCTGGCTCTTGGACCCTCCTGGCACCTCACATGCACTTTGTTGTTTGGTTTGCATGCAACACATATATTCAGCCTACAGACATTCACACCTTATTCTGTTATTCTTAGTTTAGTGTTTGTTTAGTTTACGGCCCTTGAGCCAGGATGTAACAGAAGTCATAACTAAATATTATCTTAAAACATAAATAATATAGGCTGACCTACCCTGTCATGTAAGAATGTTGCTGTTCCTGTAGTCTAGCCTACATGTTTGTCATTCACGTGAATTGTCCAGATTGTGCATTGAGACTGGTTTACCATTAAGATATGGTAGCTCTCAAAAGCATTTTCTGTCTGCTTCTCCCTGATATCAAAACTATTATTTGAGGAATGTGCTATTATTTCATTTGGAATATATAGAGCTGTCATCAAACACCATTAGCCTTATGCAAATAGCTTACTTTACAGGACATGCCTATAGCAACAACCAAGGAGGGTTGTTGCTATAGGCATGTTGGGCTTTGAATAGTGGACTTGCCAAAGCTGGGAGCCTAATGATGGTCATCAAAGTAGGCAAATAAACAAATGTAACTCGAGTTACGCTACGTCGGACGTATTTAAGATTTTGTCCTTTACGAACCCCCCTACTGCTCCCCTGTAGTTCTAAAGTAAAGATTTAGCACCATCATACCACCATTATGTCGTCCTGTAGCTTGTGGATACGTATGGCAAGTTCCAAGTCTGCTACCGACCCCAGGCGGTCCTGCAAGGTAGTGCTTCCATCATTCACCACGTTTTCAACTGGAAAGTTATTAGCTGTCGCCCAGCGTTCATAGTGCATATACCTATAAAACAATTAGCAACGGACGAATTAAGACTTTCTTACCGAGTCTATCGTCTTTACAATGTCGAGCTGTCGGGGCTAAATACAATTAATGAATGCACATCGCATGTCTTGGTTTAATTCAGCTGATGTGACGTGACAACATATTTACTTACTTGTCGGCATTAGTAACGAGATATACTTCTGTGAACAGCTGGCGCCTACAGACAAGGAAATGTACCGTGAGCATAAATTAATATATGTGTTGTCTAACGCTCTACATAAGAACAAAAGACGTTGTTTTGGCTGCTGGCTACTGCAACTCACGTGTTGACAGTTTCCCACCAAAAATCCAATATCTTCTTGCCTCCTATTCCAGGAAGCAAAGCCTTTGGTACTCCTGTCAGGTGGCTATACAAGCCGGTGTCATCGTTCTGAGAGAGTATTGAGCTTGTTATTTACATCTAGCCTAATAAAAATACAGGTTTCCTTTAGATAGTAGTTGCAATTTGCAAAACACATGATCCCATAACATATCATTCAAGTGTAGGTCTGCTTTAATCAGACATTCGCTGTTTATATCCGTCTATTACGGAGACAATTCCACATCGTACTGTGTCGGACTTCGTCTCCCACTGCACCTTATGAAGCCTACGTAAAGTTTGCAGCTATTCGGGGATTCAGCCGTCACCGGACGACGTACCTTTATTTGTGTCTCTAAGACAGTTCCGTGACCAGCCACAAGCAATATACAAATCATTGGTGTTGATATCGCGTATTCTAGGAGTAATATGCCTATATGGTAAACAATAGTGAACGGGTTGTGAAAATTGTACTTCCAGTCCTTTGCCCTAGTGACGACATGAAAAGTCGAAAGAGTATGAATATTTCTTAAAGGGCCAGTGTATACCATCCATCCATCTTCATCCGCTTATCCAAAGTCGCACGTTTTAAGTTATTACAGCTACCAACTAGGCGTAGAACCATTGTAGATATATTTAGCTACAAACTGAAAACACAATTGCTTTATTTGTATAAGATTGTTTTTATTTTATTGACACATACTGTACTAATGTTTCCTGCAATACAATGCTTACAAACTCATCTTTAGTTAGTTACATTGTTGCAATGCAATAAAACGTGGAAAAGACATACAAAGGGCATAACTCGACTTACACCAGTGACATCCAAAGCAACAAAACACCTTTTACATTTTTCCTTGTCTGGTCCAATTTAAAACGAGTAAATAAACAATTTAGGACTTAAACATAAGTGCTGTTGATACAGTAAAGCAGTGAATTATGAACACACTTCAAACGTCCATCTTAAGAAAATGTTAAATGAATGAAACAAGCATTTGTTGAGGAGGTGATAAACATGTTACATACATTTGGAATTGTATTAAAGATTAAATATATAATGTGATGTGAAGTGTGTGCAACAAAAGCTGATTCTGGAATCACTGCTGCTTTCCTTTGTATCTTTCCTAGAGTTTATCTGACTTTCTGAGGTGTTCACAAATTGTTTAATCTACTTATTAATATAATAATAATAAAATGCGCAAATTGCTATAATAGTTTTTTCCCCAATGAATTCCAAATGTAGTTAAACTATTTTGATTAACTCAATATACCAAAACATAATGTCAAAGCAGCACTTATGTAAATTAAAGATAAATGACAGAATATAACCATAATTAAAAAAATTCCTTTCAAGAAATATATTTAATTTTATCTGAACACTTACTGATGATTTTTTTTAGATCAAATAACAAAACTGATTTGAAAATGTCAAATTGTTTGACCTGTTTCATGCGTACTCTGTCACTCATAAAGTATGTGAAAGCATTTCAAGTACATTTTTGGCCCATATGTGGTCTTCAGTAATGCCCATTCCCACACCATCTCATTGGGGTTCAGTGTTAGATGAACCCACAATACCATGCTGTCTCAGCAGGTTCCTCAAGATTTGATTCTTAGACTTCCAGTCTTCCACCTGTGTAACAGCAATGTAGAAAATATACTGCAGCTGTAATCATGGTGGCATCCTGACATTGTGAGTAAGGATTTATTTTGTCATCTGTGGTAATGAACTTACCTAACACACATCTTTCAACATGGTACATTGTAATGTATATAAATGTATACATACCTCCTGTCTAAGTAGCTGGTTGTCAATCCGGAGACGATCAAGAGTCCCAATATCTTCCCCTAGCTTTAGGTTACCCTGTCGGAGTTCCTTGATGTAATCACAGGCTTTTGACAGGATCCCTCCCTTACTCTTAAACAAGATTTGGCAGAATGTAACACGTTAAGAGAACATCATCTGGAAAGCATGACTTAATGCAGGGTCTGTCATTGTCATGAACGCTTTCTAACTACGAGCTCAAATCAAAAACTCCCTAAGAAGCTCCACATTGGAGCGCATCCCAAAAGCCAAGGGCATTGTTGTTCTGAGCGGTGTTCACCACGCTGGTTGCGTTCCTATTTACAGAGTCCTGTGGAAAAGTACCAGATGGTTTATTTTTTTTAGGTGGCAGAATACAAAGAAATATTTGGTGATTTTGACAAAAATAATATTACCTTACAATTATCTTACAATCGCAGACTATACATTTAATACAAAAATATATTTACGGAGCCAGAGCTGTGAAGTATCAGATTATATTTTGGTAGGAATGCGAGGATATATTTGGTGATTTTGACTAAATGTAATGCACAAATTCATATTTTATGGCCAGACTACTGGTGAACAATACTTTTAAAGTTTGGCTAAATTAATTTCTGTGTGGCAAATGTAATAACTCTACAGTACATAGCCTGGCACGCCTAGGGTTAGCCTAAACCTAACCCTATTCCTTTTGAAAAGAGAAACCTATGTATACATTTCTGAATACAAATCTTGGTCAAACCGTGTGAGGACTGACCTGTCAAAACATGTAATTTTGACTTAGTTGTTATAGAGCCCATGTGCACATTTAAAACAACGCATTCTTGCAAGACCATCTTGATTTTGCAAGGTCCACAATTTGTTCCATTCTTGAAAGTCCATTTCAAAACCACTCAGGACACAATCAGGGAACTACTGCCCAATCAGCACAAATTCAGTTGATGATGACAGCAAGAAGTGGCTGTGTTTAAACATCATCCCCATGTAGGTCTAGTTTTTTCTATGATTTACAGAAGGTGGTCCAATCATTTACTAATGCCTGTGTTTGGTCCAAAGACCCACAAATAACTTGCCACTGCCTCTATCCTGAATTATTATTTCTAAGTTTGCAGATTGATGTGCAGAGCAGAAACATTGTGGTGCTTGCAATCCAAATTAGATCTTTTTTCAGTTATCATGCAGAGTGGGAGACAGATAGCCAGACATAAATCACCAAAAGTGCACCCAGGTATAATACTAATGTTACTACTACTGAATGTGTACCTAATGTTATAAATGAAACAAACAATTATTACATTCTAATGTAGTGCACATTAGACTGCAGACACCTGATGATAACTATTAACACTATATGATAATGAAGTTAATAAGAGGTAAAACATAGACATGATACTCACACTCACCTGACCTGTCTTAGTATAATCCACATTGCAGTCGGGAATGGCCTTTGACAACTGAACAATCCAATTATTGATTTTGTCCCTACGTCGACGCTCAACTGCAGGACAATATGGACATTATCTTATTCTGTGGACACATTTAAAACACTGTATTTGTGGTTGTGAAAATAAATGAACAGTTCTAAGCTCCAACCTTCATTGTGTTGGGCTCGCCTTTTGTCATCTCTGGACACCCGAGGACTGTCTTGCTTTCTACAAATAAACCAATGGTGAATTTCAGATTGACATAATTCATTAACATATTAGAAGATAATTCAATAAAACGTCAAATTACGCCATGTATGGTTGTGTGCGTGGTACGATTGTCCTCTGATTAGCTCCTGTCAAAACTTCCTGGGGAGACATCATCACATACAGCTGCCCTGTAACACAAGAGGAATGTGGCATTGGTAGAAATACTGTACACCACATGAAGACAATAAATCTGTATGAATGAATGGCACAGACCGGTAACTTTGGATAGTGACATTTTGATACAAAGCAGCACATAACATAAACTTGAAAAGTGCATCAGTGCATCACACTCAGACATCTTGTAATATTAAGCCATCACAAACAATCAATCTCTACAGTTTTAATGAACAGCCAGTGCATTTTCACCTGGGTAGTTGACCTAAATCCTTTGCAGTGCAGGAGGTATGCCAAACCCAATCCATACTACTTGTAACAATGAACAAAGAACTTCAAGCTTGTGAGTCTAACAGTTCATACATCAAAGGTACATTTATTGTTTGCTATTTCATTATATATGCTAACAGTTAATGTACGTGGTTACTATAATCAGCGTAGCCAGTGGAGGGTGTGAATGATCTTTTTCAAATGCAAAGACCCCAAGAACTGAAAAGGGACCTCAATTAAATGTATCAATCCTACATGGAGTGACAGGCACTCTACCTCATCCTGTGTCATGGCTTCCAGTACCTGTGGGAGTGGTTGCCAAGGCTTCCATTACCTGTGGGAGTGGTCTGGCCCAGCAGGGTATCAGATGTCTGGACGGTGCTAACCATGGTGCCAGTTGTGGCATCTGCAATAGTAGCAGGGTAGTATGTATACTGTGTCTCTGAGCCGTCTCCCTCCAACCCCTCTGACTGAGAGAACACAGCCTAAAATGAGAATGAATGTATTAGGACTGCTAGGGATATAATAGTGAATAATGTAACAGACCATCGGACATGTTAAAACTGCAATGCACAATGACACAGGGTTTATTTCCTATTGCCATTTGGCCAAGTATTTACAGTATTTATACTCTTATAAATGACAGTTGGTTAGTCATATACTACACCTGTGTGACAGACTGTGTAGGTGCTGGTAATCCAGTGACAAGGCTGACTGCTGTTCCATCTGCCTGAGCCTCCAACTGACCATCAGACACTTGTATCACTCTATATGTCACCTAGGAAACAGCACAGCTTTTAAAATGTGTCTTGGCAGATGTGGCAGGTATAGGTATGATGAGGATGAGCAGCCATATTTTATCATAACCCCTTCCTTGTGGTCTATTATTTGGGCTTTGATCATAAATGCAACATACAGTGAGTGCAATAGCAGAGTGGATAGGCATCTTGTCCAATGGTGCTTACAGGTACAGTAGGTCGGCCATGACAGGGCAGAGATCAGGATCAAAGACATTTGGCTAGAAGTCACCATAACCACTAGTTTATCATGACACCCCCACCCCTCCTTACACACACACACACACACACTCACAAACTTTGCCACATAAACAACACAGGCACGCTTTCATTTTCCTACCTGACCGCCTGCCCCTTCCGTCTTGAAGAGATACTTGATTGGTTGATCAGAGAAGGTTGTTGCAGCCTGAATGGCAGCAATAGCTGCTGGGTCTTCTGTCGCTGCTATGGACCCTAAGAAAACATGATCTATAAATCCAAACATTCCAGACACAAACGTAGAAGTTCACATTTAAAAATATACGAATTTTTAACACTACAGTTTATCTTCCATTTCTCTACCTTCCTCGTTGAGGGAAACGCTCACATCTGGGTCGGGGCTCTTCTGTTGACTACGGAGAAAAAACATATATGCAATATAGGTTATGCAATTATCTATACAACCTAATATCAATGTTTTGATCGCAATCAGCAATACAAGCAGGAAACGTAGCACAGTACATGTTTACACTGTACACAGTAGCATGCATGCCAGCCATAGCCTACCTCTTCATTTCTGCCAAGTCTTAGATGAGAATCGCTTCACTCCAAAACCAGACTGAGATTAAAAGTTCTTCATGGGCTGGAAAAGGAACAGAAGGAAGAGAAATGGGGTATTTTTCAATAACGTCCTGTTCGAAAGATTTGTCTCAATCCAGATGGTATTTCTACAACACAAAACACGATTTTACTGCCAGTGCCACATTGCAACTCTGCTCGCATACTTACAGTAGGGTAAATACAGCGGCCAACCGCACAGTATCTGCAACTCGGCCCCAGCGGTTTCAATCAGATGTTTAACAATGCACTTTTTGAGACTAGTTTGTGGAGGTAGGCCTATATCACATTATGGGCAATATAACATTCCGTCATATTCAAATTCGTTAATTATACCAACAGAAATGCATTACATACGTACAGCTTGAACAAAGATCTACTTACGGCGAATTAGTCCCTCCCCCGATATTTGTCAACAGTCCAGTCTTGGAGTCTGGTTTACGCATGTGCGCGACAACGTGTGACGGCAGACGCTACGGGTGCGTTCAGTGGACGGCACGATTGTTACGTACAATAAACTTTTTTTATATAATATTAACCGTTACCCCACCCCTGGGCTCTGCATGTCCCACATTTCCTCGTTCAGATGTAAAACGTGATATATCTTCGTTGCTCACCAACAACGGCGTATTAGGCACTATAAAAAAGAGCCAGCCTTTACATCTTTACGTGCTGGACGGATACCAACTGCGTCAGTAAGTTAAACTTGCAAATTGGATTTCTTTGGAAACAACTGGTCTCTGGCTGTTTCCACGTCTTGTAAACCTGGAAAATTAGTAAGCCATGGTACTGCTTAAAAAAAAAAAGTTTAAATTTAAATGAGCAAAAAATGCAATGCACCGGAAATGAACCAACCTGTGAGTGACAATGCTGTCAGCCAATGGAAATGTTTTTCATAACAGAAACATGAAAACATACAAAACTCGTAGGGAGGAAAAAAAAACATACAGATGTCTTCTGTTTACATTAAGCAAAAGAGTCAAGTACATAAACAAAAACAAAACAAGAGGGGGTATTGAATATAACTCCCATGTTGCAAGCAATAAGGCTTGACTATAAAATGAAGAACTAAATAAATAGGCACAGCTTATTGGGAGATTTATAAAAACAATAGTCTACACAATTTACTTGCAATGTTACTACTTTACTTTTTACAATAAGTAAAAATATAATTTTAAATAATTTATAAACCATGAAAAGGAAGGCTTAAAATTCCTCCACTTACTACAATGGATGTGATATTTACCCATGAGAATAATTATATGAACTAAATAAGACAGGGATGAATCTATGGTATCCATATAGAAGAGGATGTGTGGTAAGTTAAATGTTGCGATATTATCAATCTTTAATGATAGCCAATTATGTATATCAGACCAGAAGCTTTTGGATATAGGGCATAGAAAGTACATGTGTTCCAAAGTCTCATCAGCCATCTTGCAAAATACACAGGGATCTATTTCAAATGTGAAACTTTTTCTAAGAAAGTCAGCAACCAGATAGATTTTATAAATTATTTTAAAGTGAGTTACCTTGACTTTGAGGGAAATAGGCCATTTGATTAATTTTAAATGTGATTTATCTATGGTTAAGTTATGCATAATTTGCAGAACTTGTGCACACAATCCTCTGCTATAATCAATGAGTACTCTAGATTTTAGAAAACCACTAATACATTTTACATGTATTGTTGTTATATGTTGTTCTTGGTGAGGTCGGTACAGGTCTCAGGTTTTGAATTACAGTGCATCCGGAAAGTATTCACAGTGCTTCACTTTTTTCAAATTTTGTTATGTTACAGCCTTATTCCAATATTGATGACAATTATTTTTTCCTCAAATTTCAACACACTCTGTTGTAAATGTATTAATAATTTAAAAATATATACAAATGTGGAAAAGTGAAGCGCTGTGAATACTTCCAGATGCACTATAGCTGAAAAAAATGGTAAAGGCATTGTTTTACAAATGTTGTCATATTCTCCATGTGTGCAGTTCAATTTATATTTGTATAATATGTTAGCATTACCATCTAGTATATAATTCACAATCACAATCCCCTTATCATACCAGTCACTCTTAAACAATTATTTCTTATTAATAATAATTACTTGGTGGTTCCATAATCCATTCATTCATGTGAAGAGAAGTTGTAGGTAAATATAATTTTCCAATATTATAGAAGTTGCTTGTGGAAGTTTGATAGTTTAACAGGTATATTTGTTAAGCCAATGGAAATCAACAGTCATACTTCCTGAAAAGTCAGAGTTCCTTGTGGTGTCGAGCTTACGTATCAGACATTCAGCAGAGTTCAATAGTATGTGAAGTAGTGCTAATGAACGGATAAGGCTGAGATACATTTATTTTAACCCATAATCTTGGCAAATACAGTAAACATGACAAATATAGGCTTAGGCATACTTTATACAATTACACACCAAAAAATGAAAATTTTTTAACTTAAAGCTTTACTGTTTTAAAATAGAATTTAAATTCATGTAAATATATTACTCTGGATGAATCCAAATTAGATTATGACTATGAACTGTATAGTATTTGCTTTCTGTTCTTCATTTCAAGTTCAAAACAAATTACATGGTGTTGTCTGACCAATATTCTGCTAGATTCTCAGTATTGGCTGGATCCAGCTAATCAAACTTGTACCAAATAGGTTTGATTAGCTGGATCCAGCCAATACTTAGAATCTGGCAGAATACTGGTTGACATTACAATTGCATACACAGATACATTTTAAGTAAAACATTTAAAGTAATTGTCAAAATAACATAACGTAACAGACATGTTAACATGTCTTTCTGTTTGTCTGCCCCTCTGCTCACTGGCCTGGATCCTGTGATCCTTGAATTTATGTGTGGGTGGTAGACTCCAGTCACCTATGACAACAGGGTCAAAGGTCAAACTGGCTTCAACAGCTGATGTATCTTCGTCATGTCTTCTGGCTGAGAAGGAGCTAGGGGAGGTCTTTCTTGACTTTCTTGGTGACCAGGGCATCTCCGTCACTTGCGACTCTCTTTCCCACTTTGGAATTGCCGTGGCGACTCCTACAAGACACACTTTCCATACTAGAAGTAGTCCTCATCTCCATTGTTATCATGTGCGCCTGGTCCTTGAGCAGAGCAGCCTTGCGGCCCAGCTTCAGGTAGAAGTATGTGGCGTATGGTGTGAAGCTGAAGTCCTCATTGAGATACCCCTGCAGCAGCAGCTGGACGATCACGGCCTCAGCCTGCACCCTGGGCAATGTGGTGGTCTGGATCATCTTCCTGCGCTTGGCGGGTCCTTTTCCCAGCCAGGCCTCCACCACTTTTAGAGGGGTCATCTTCTCATCCAGAGACGCTGACAGCTCCACGGTTTGCATTATTTGCCGCGCGTGCTGGCTGATATCCACAGTGACGTGACCTTGTCCATTGCGACAGACGTCACACATCTGGTCGCAACCCACATCATCCCATATCTCGTCAAAGTGGACCGCCATGAGTGACCTCCGACACCTGTCAATGTTTTGGCAGTAGTCTACGATTTGCAAGAGCTTCTTTTGGCCTACGTTCTCCATCACCACCATGGTGCTAATTCTGAAGATGTCAGCAAAGCCAAAATAGACGATGCAGTCAGCAGGTTGGTCGTCTCTGCCTGCCCGTCCACTTTCCTGGTAGTAGTTCTCAATGGACTTGCTGATGGTGTGGTGGATGATGAACCTCACATCGGGCTTGTTAATGCCCATACCAAAGGCCACAGTGGCAACCACAACCTGGATTTTGTTGTTGGTCCATTTGCGATGAACTCGTGACTTGTCATTGGGGTCCATGTTAGCATGGTATGGAAAAGCCTGGATGCATTTTTTCTGCAAGGCAGCTGAGACCAACTCAGCGTCCTTCTGGGAAAACACATACACAATGCCTGATTGGTCCTTGTATCGGTTACTGATCAGCAATGAGATGTCATTTACAGATACATCATAATTGGAGTCTTTCACTCTAACCTCGTAGTAGAGATTGGGTCGGTTGAAGGGGGCGGTAATTGTGATTGGTTGCGGCACACACAGGATTTTCTGACAGTCCTTCAGAATGCTACTGGTTGCAGTGGCTGTCAATCCTAGAAACGGGATCTTTGGGAACTGCCTCTTCAGGATTCCTAACAGTTTATAGTCGGGTCTGAAATCGTGACCCCACTGGCTGCAGCAGTGCACCTCATCTACAGCAATGCGACTCAGGCGGCCCGCATTGTAGGCCTTCTCCAGACGAGACATAAGCAGTTTACTCTTTGCTATCTTCTCAGGAGTCACGTATAAAAGCTTGAAAGGAGCATTTGGATCTGTCATTCCAGCCATGACCATTTTAGAGTGTTCCTTGCTACTGGAAGCATTGAGTGTAACCGCTGGCACATTGACAGACTTCAAATACATGAGCTGATCCTCCATTAAGGACACAAGGGGAGTGATAACCAGAGTAAAACCATTGGAGCAGACTGCAGTGAGCTGGAAACAGAGGCTTTTGCCTCTGCCTGTAGGCATCACCAGGAACAGGTCTCGGCCTGCCATGCTGAGATTGATTGCTCTTAGCTGCAGAGGACGAAATGTGGAAAGCTGGAAATATTTCTCCAGGTGCTCCTCCACGTCCTTAGACCAGGGGAAATCTGAGTTATCGTACAGCTGCATCTCTTGCTTGCTCATAATCGCTGCAGTGACTTCAGACAGAGAAGATGGACCTGAAGGCTGAGCAGCATCGCAGCCTTCCTCCAGCCTGTGCAGCAGGCGTTTCCTACGTGAGCTCAACTCAGATTGCTTCTCTAACAGCTCTGCCATCTTAAGCTCCACAATCTCCAATTCAGTCTCCACCACATCCAGCTCTGCCCGTGCATCTTTAGTGGAGTCACCCCCATCCATATTTTTTTTAGGTTTTATTCAGGATTTATTCAGAACGTTCATGTTAAGATGATCTCGCCGACAAGAACTCGTCCCGTTGATCGTTCCGTTGACGAAAGTTGTTGCTAACAGTGTTTGCTAGACATGCTGCATCGGCATCCGCTGTGTGGGGAGAATATTATATGGACTATATGCAGCATATAACTAGTTTTGGAGTTGCGCTGCGTTCGACAATAGATGTGGGAAGTCAGACTAGCCTTAGACAGTAGGCTAGTTTGACAACTGATGAGCGCTTTCTTATGACGTCATATATAAATGCCCACTCTATTATTTTGTGCTTTTTCATAGCAGAAAATTACAAACGTACAAAAAAGCGATAGACTTACTAGTCTGCTCCTGAAAATTAATGGTGGTGTATGAGGAGGTTTAGGCAAAGTACACAAATATGTATGTGTATAGGCCTAGTTCTACTGACAAAAAAGCACATACTGCTCCCTTGAAGGATGGGTTAAATGCTGAGGATTAATTTCCCGTATAGTATGTGACAATAAAAGCACCTACCTTTACCATTATCGTGGTTAGGCGATGTCCCTTTTCAGTCAAATATCGAAACGTATTTTATAATAGTTATTTGTAAAACATATTGTAAAACAATATACTATATATAATATATAAATTAAATATCATATAATCCTGCTTGTCTAGGCTTGTTAATCAAATGATGCACATAGACCTACCTGCCCATTTGACTGACTAACATTTCTTCCCTCTCAAGGCTATTTGAAACTAATTTGCCTACTGAAGAATATAGTCCCAGTTACAGAACACATTACAACTCAGCCTGTTTTTTTATATTCTTTATTTGATAAGACAATTAAGGGTATCTATACGCAAATGAAATACTGGGCTTAGGTGTAGCTTTATCGTTAGATGTGAACAAACAGACATCTAATGCTGTTGAATACTTTATAAATGTATATGGAGAAACAGAATGCAATATTATTAGAAAATCTGTTTTAATTAACTACCATGTACAAGGCCTAAACTTTCTTGATTTCACTACCCTGGTTAATAGTTTTAAAGTCAACTGGATTAAACAATTTCTTAAGAATCAAACTTCTATTTGGAATTTTATTCCCAACTACCTCTTCTCAAAACTTTGAGGCCTTAATTTAATTTTACTTTGCAGCTAAAAATACCTTTTTAAAATGTCAAATGTTCACAAACATATGTTTATTTCCTGGTCTTTAATATATAAACATAATTTCTCCCCTCACAGATATTGTATCTGGAACAACATAGATATATTATACAAACACAGATCATTATTCATGGATAACTGGTTTGTCCATGGAATTTTTCTGGTTAGTCAGCTCCTTAATGCCAAGGGTGAGCTACAGTAATGTAATATTCTGAACTTCTAAACAAGTACGGTTTTCCTATACCGCCGAAGGAATATGCCATAGTTTTTGATGCTGACACTGGATCCTGGCATTACTGGTGTTGGTAAGATATATGTTTCTCCTCCAAAAATAGAAATAATAACCGTGATATACGTGCTTTATTCCAAAAAGAAATAATATCTGTTCAAAATGTTGTTCCCTACTGGAAAAACCTTACTTTAAACCTTGACTGGAAGTAAATTGTGTTTACCTTCTAAATATTATATTGTGAATAAGATTAAGGAAATGTCTTATAAAAGTATGAATCGTTGCTATCCCTCCAAGTTATTTCTACAGAGGTATAAGAAAGACATTGATGTGGATTGCTCGTTTTGTCATATGGCCCCAGAAGTTGTCACTTGTTTTGGTCTTGTCCCCATTATGCATTTTGGCAAAATCTGTTTCTTTATCTTCCAAAATATTGTTTCTGATTTCTCAATTTTTATGAAAATGTATTGTTTGGCCATTTTACTTACCCCCCTGACAAGGCAAGTGAATTCTATATCATACATTTGATTATACTATTGCAAAATCACACATTCATGAATCTAAATAATCTGACCATAAACCTTCCTTTACAATTTAAAAAAATGAAATCAAACAATAGAATACATTTGATCCCCTGGCATTGTTTATTTTTTGTTTGATACATTATGTCTGTCTTTCCTATATATGTTAATAAAGGAATATTAATCAAATAAAAATACAAAATACATAATACATAAAAAAAATCTAGCCTGCAGCCCCATGGAGTATACATCCATGGGTCAAACCGGGTCAACCACACACACGCCTCCTTTCTGTTGGTTGAGACTGCGAATTAACTAAGTGGTCAAAGTTCAGCAGCTGTGTTGAACATAGAATGTAAGAGATCGGGAGGCGAATTGGTAGCTGTCTTTCGCCCATGTGTGACCCTTCCCGTGTAGCCTACATTGTAGGCTATTTTATTTAATATTCTAGGATATTTATTTAAAGATTAGTATAGTCTGCCATTCGTGAAATGGAAGAAATCAACTTTAATTCAGACTATTTTACCCAAGATACCAAAATATAGAATATACTACAAAATGAAAAGACATGCTTTTTGCACAAAACATTTGAAAACGTTTTCGCCTAGATTTTGGCCATGTGGTGTCGCTCTCGTATGGTGACTTTAAATATAATAACAAAATACAAAAGAGACAAAAGGACTTTTGTCTAAACTGGTTCAGGTATCAGGTGTTAGACCACGACTAGTCATAAATCTGAAGCCTAGGTATTAAGGTTCATCCATCCATCCATCCTCATCCGCTTATCCACGGCGGCAGCAGCTCCAGCAGGGGACCCCAAACCTCCCTTTCCCGATCCACATATATTAAGGTATTAAGGTTGTCTTCGATATTTTAATTGTGCCAAGTCGTGTCAATTTAAGAAGTATATTGAGCCGCATAACCTTTTTTTCCCTTTATCTTGCATACAGAATATGTCTGTTATTCTAATCTTAACCAATTAGTGCTTTTGTTGCCGTTAATAAAATAAAAATCGCTAGTATTTAGATCCCGCGTTATTGAGAAAGACTATTGATCACGATCACGGACGTATCCAATTGAGCCACTGACGCTGCTTTGAAGAAACTTGGCCATATGCTACATATTTTAAGTATGAATAGTATAAATATTAAGGCTACACAAAGCGTATTGCACTGAAGGCAGAACTAAAAAGTAGCTCTAGACATATAATTCGTATGAACCTATTTTAATAGCCATCCATATAAGATGGAGACATATCAAATGTGTTGTGTTCCTTGACCTCTCATTTTAAGTACACCCCTTGTTTTGCGGTGGTTCACTGTATTAAAAAAAAAACAAAAAAAAAAAACATTGTATTATTACAACTATATTACATAATTCCAATTAACCTTTTTTAATAGCTCATATAATATATAGACATACTAACAAGTGTGGTGTTTTCCATAACCAAATTTCTTAAAGCTAAACCCCTTATATTTCCCAAGGAGATGCACTTTGTTTTATATATATATATATATATAGTTGTGGTATTGCATATTTATAAAAAAATGTGCTAACGTCTTTTAATAGCTCTATCCATATAAGCTAGAGACACACAAACAAGTGTGGTGAGTTCCTTGACCCAGGGGCGCCATATAAGGGGGAAAAGTTAGGACAATTCCAAGGGGCCCCCAAAATAAAGGTAAAAACTAATACAAAATTATATTATATAAACCATCATTAAGTGTATAGCTATAGATATTTCAAATATAATAATACAATTAATTATCTCGTTTTTACTTGTTTTTGGCAATACAAGTTGAATATCCGCATTTACCAAAAGGTAAATCTATATTGACTGAACCCCCCCTATATATGCATGGTTTGGTCCTGCCTTTGCGCACTTGCTCCTACTGCACTTATCAGTGACGGTGTTTAGTTGCAGTCAGTAGATGCGCCAGAAATAGTGATCACAATGGTGCCTTATAAACCAAAATCTGGTTTTCAGAAAAGGAAAGAAAAAGGAGAGAGGTGAAAGACAACGGAAAGGGTGTCTGTAACCCAGTTTTTCACCAAGAAAGGTGGGTAGCCTATAGTATGTGAGTTAACCTGAGTTAACCTGTTGGCTTAATGTCCATAGTGAAATAAGATAGCTAGCTACAGACTAGTGTTAGCCAACATTTCATCAACATGTAATCAGTGCAGGGAAACGTTTAGCAAGATATTCATATTAAATCATTGTCCTTGCCCGTTGTATCAGACTTAACAACAGATGAGTCGGCGGCAGTCCAGTTTCCGCATAACTTTACCTCTCCCTGTCCCAGTGAAGAAGGTGAGCAACATTGTGCTAATGATATGACAGTTATTATTTCAGGGAGTCTGTGGGGATTTCTCTGTCTCTCTTGCTCTTTTTAACATAACAAAAAAGAAAATGAAGTATTAATTAATAACAGAAATTCTAATAAATTCTCTTCTCACATAATGGTCATTATGAAATGCTTTAGTTTTTTTTAACCCTACTGTCTGTACTGGATGCTGGACAGATGGAAACTGTAACGCCGTGAAGGCGAGGCGAGTGCAGACTAACAAAAACAAAAACGAAAAGCAACAAACTGCCGAACGAGCC
>JAODUH010019958.1:0-25759 GCA_027564835.1 Typhlichthys subterraneus | reverse complement strand
TCTCTCTTCCTCTCTCCCTCTCTCTCTCTCTGCTTCTCTGCCCCCCCTCTCTCTCTCTCTCTTGCTCTGTTTCTCACTCTCTCACACTCTCTCTCTCTCTAACTATCTCTCTCTCTCTTCCTCTCTCCCTCTCCCTCTCTCCCCCCCTCTCGATCTCTCTCTCTGTTTCTCTCTCTCTCCCTCTATCCCTATCTCTCTCTCTGCCTCTCTGCCCCCCCCCCTCTCTCTCTATATTTTGCTCTGTTTCTCACTCTCTCGCTCTCTCTCTCTGGCCCTGTTACCTAAGAGTCCCACCGGGGGTCTGTCCCCCCGCCACCGTACCTTCGCAGAGTAACACACTTTTAGAAGGAAAGGATCGTTGGTGTGGACAGACAATGGCCCCCTCCCTGTAATTCACTGTGCTCCACACGGTGTTAGTTGGCGCACGTTGGGATGAATGGGAACCAGCCGGGGGTTGTTGTAGCTGCGTTGAATACGTGGAACAACACTTGTCGCCTCCAAGGGGCTGTTTGCTGCCCTTCAGGGGCCACAGGCAGCTATTGTATGCCACTGGCAGGAGTCTATGCTGCCTGGTAAATGGTGGCACAGCCTGAGCTTATACAGACACCACAGGCGGGCTCACGGAACTGCGTGCGTCGATGTGGCAGCGGTTCTGCACATCTGCAGGTGTTGGGCGGTCGTGTTCCTCAGCCAGAGCGCTCCCAAGAACACGCTGGGAAAGGTAGTTAGAATAGGATGTTGGCCGTCTGGGTGTGTGGGTGTGTGGGTGTGTGGGTGTGTGGGTGTGTGAGTGTGTGGGTGTGTGGGTGTGTGGATCCCGGGCTCTGCCTGCAGTGTTGTCCCCCCAGGGAAGGGAGGAGGGACAGGAAAGTGACAAAAACGGATGGGAGGGGGGAGGGAGGGGAGGGAGGAGACCGGGTGATGACAGACATGAGAGCATGGGAAGCAAGCCGACTGTTCTCCTTTCACCCTTTGGGGCGGTTTTCTCACACTGAGCCGCAGGTCCAGAGGTTAGCTCACGGTGGGCGTCTCCTCAACAGCCCTCTTCCTCTACTGATGAGAACACCGCGGTCGAGACAGAAACTGCGTGCGCGGTTAGAGGTGTATTTGTGGGGCGGGAGGCCATTTAATATTCTAATTCAATCAGTGAGTCGGATCGATTTTCATGAAAGTTTAATAAAGAGTCAATATTAGCCGAGAATGTGGGTCAGACGCTTCGAGCTTGGAGGAGATGGGAATAGATGGAGCTAAAGCTCAAATTCACACTAGACTGTAATTCACACTAAAGAATGTAATGCTCCACAATGTAGTTGCACTAAATAAATCCAGTTTAGGGTTTTGTTTATTTATCATTGCGTCAAATCCCAGACTACGAGAAGGGGGGTAGATTCCTTCCGATGCAGCATGTAGCCTATTTAACCAAACGAAGACGTATACCCTTCTGTCCTAGTGGTTGTTTGTTTGTCTGGTGGCACGATAAGCTCCGGTTTCCCTCCTCCTGTCTGATCTGCATGTGACACAGCCAGCCCTGGTGTTCTGTCTGGCCTGGTCTGCTCTCCTCTTGAGTTTCTTTTGTGTCTCCGTTGACAGTGTGTTGGCTGCGTAGGCTGTGAGCTGTGTTGCTTTGCCTGTACTGTGTAATTAAATAAGGCCCTGGATGTTAAGTCCGTAATTGTATACAAATGCTTTCCCCTTTATGTGCGCTGACACACGCACACCCCTGCTTTACTGTATGCGTGACGGGACATAGCCTACAGTAGCCTGTATGGCCCATTAGGTCTATCAACAGAAGCCGTTGTGTTGTGACAGGTGACAGCTTTTTATTTTTGGAATTCCTTTGGAAATGAGGGGAAGGATCTGAAACTAAACTATCTAGTATGTTTTAAAACCATGTGTAGTGTAGTGTATAATGCCTGGGTAGTGTAAACATGTACTGTAGTATAATATCTATGTAGTGTAACCATGTACTGTAGTATAATACCTATGTAGTGTAAACATGTACTGTAGTATAATACGTATGTAGTGTAGTGTAAACATGTACTGTAGTATAATGCCTATGTAGTGTAAACATGTACTGTAGTATAATACGTATGTAGTGTAGTGTAAACATGTACTGTAGTATAATGCCTATGTAGTGTAACCATGTACTGTAGTATAATACGTATGTAATGTAGTGTAAACATGTACTGTAGTATAATGCCTATGTAGTGTAAACATGTACTGTAGTATAATACCTATGTAGTATAAACATGTACTGTAGTATAATACGTATGTAGTGTAACCATGTACTGTAGTATAATATCTATGTAGTGTAAACTAGGGGTGCACGATATTGATCAAATGTGATATTGTGATATTTATCATGAAAATTGCAATATCGATATTAATTTCGATATTTTAAAATCACAAAGGTTATGGGAAATTGCATTAAAATATATTCATAACATGAAAACAACACATTTTCAACTGACATTAATATTGGACTCATACAACAACAGTAATTTATTTATCTATTTGGCCACTGATATTTATTTTCAATCTCTATTATGTCATGAGCTTCCTCAGCCATACATCTTACTTTTGTCTAAATCAAACACAACTAAGACATACAGCCAATGGACGCATCTCTCCACAAAATAAACTGAATATTGCAACATTTTCGATATGATATTGTGCAACTTGATATTGCGATAATGATACTGAATCGATATATTGTGCACCCCTAATTGACAGTAATAGAATGTGTACTATGTAATACGTGTGTTGGTGGTAAAGTAAGGGTGTCTGCGGAGATGTGTAAGGCTGTATCACAAATGTGTGCACGTCTGTGTGTGTAAGCCCATACAGTGCATAAAGTGTATCACTATAGTTGTGTGTGTGTGTGTGTGTGTGTGTGTGAGCACTCATTCAATGCTATACAGCAAATCTAAAAACCCCAGAAAGTTGAAAGAGTTAAATAGTTTCAGGGATTCCACGAAGTCCTATGGTGCCCTAAGGTTTTTGCCGTCATGGCTGCCTCCGATGCGATATTAGGGGGCTGACTGCAGAATCTCTCCAGCCTGCTGTTTATGTTCCAGCTCAAGGTTGTCTTCAATCACACGCAGAGCTGTTTGACAGCTCACCCCACCGCCTGGCCTCTGTTTACCTCTCCCAGTTTCCGACTGGCTTTGTATCGGAGCAGAGCAGCTCAGAGAGAAAACCCAGAGAGAATACTGGGGCATTTCCACCATTCACCCAAGTCTACGGTGCAAAGGAACGCACTGTGATACACAAACAGTCAGACAGAGCCTCAATCATATTAGGTAGACATATAAGTAGAAGAAGACGCCACCATTCTCCATTCTGAGTCTGATTGGAAAGAATGTGAGAAAGGATGTGTGTCAAATGTATGCATACCTTGCCATGTTTCTCAGATAAGTAAACCGGCAGGGTTGTGAAAAGGGCAAACATTTGCAGGAAAGCGTGCCAGGGAAAGACCATGTGACTGAGAATTAGAGCATCAAACCGTTTGGATATTTCGACAGTCCTCGACAGTTTAGCTACTTCTTCTAACCCATTAGCTCCATTTACACCACAGAGCAATCTGCTCCGCCCTTCTTCCTTTTCGTCTCATGATTTGGAGTAGACAACGTTGGATCGGGCTGATATTTAGACAAGGCAGTGGTCTGTTCTTCAGAACTGGCCTGAGAGGCGGTAATTTTTGTGGGTTTCAGCCGCCAATGTTAACAGGAAATGTGTGCTGCTCCGAATGTACACACACGGCCCTGGACAAATAAGCACCACAATACAATGTCAATGCTGTGGCTCCACAGACAGAGAAAGAAAGAAACAGAAAGATAATAAAGAGAATGATGAGATAAAGAAATTTAGAAAAGTAAATAGTAAGAGATTGGCAGGTTGCAGGAAAAACACTAATTCCACCTCCACAGCAGCCATTTTGACTTCACAGGCACAGTGTGGTAGTTGCTAGCAGGGATCTTGCTTATACATTTGAGCTGAGCAGGGTCCTTCTAAAAGTGACAGGTTTAAAGTTAGAAACGCCACATGCCGCCTACTCCACTTAATACACAAATAACATGTTCAGGGCAGCATTGTTGATGCATTCAATAGTAGATCCATCAATTGCAATCCGTGACCGAGGAAGACCTGCAGTATACAGTATATCTGCTGAGGAGCAAGAAGTGTTTTGAGTGTCTCCGGAGGAAACAAGGATAGTGCGGACACATCAGCCTTGTAAAGCCGACACAAGGAGCGATTGGATGACAGAAATGGTCATCCAAGTTTTAAATATGGAACATGTAGAGTGTGAAATATATAACAACTACAACTCAAACACGCACTTCTGTAAAAACAGCAGTGTAAACATTTGCTATAAAGATGGCGGATGGTGATAGATTATTGATATCCGCATTTGGATATGTCTATTATCGCTATCGTGAGAGTTGCCATCTGCTTGTTTTTCTCACAACAACATGAAGTCATAGACTTTAGTGACCAGTGAGACCAAACACTCTTTTATCTAGGACATCTCCAGAGATAACACAAATCAGATGGGGGTTGTCATTCTTGGATTGTAGCACATCTGTGAGCGAGGGATTATGAAATCTACCTGTCCCCTGCCAGCTTGTAGGCATATGTTTGTATGTGTGTTATTTGTGTTTTGCTGCTCACATGAGGTTTGTGTATATGCATTCTCATCTAATTACAAGCCACGCATCACCAGAGAGAGGCATGCAGTCTTGTTGATTTTTATAACACTGGTAACTCCAGACATACGTCTCGTAGCTGATGATTGACATTCATTTTGGAGCGGTTCATTTGTGTTAATAGTGGAGTCAGGATTGTAAGCTAATAACGAACTTTCTGTAAAATGTTGTTCACGGTCTGCTAGCTGTCTGTTCTGTATGCACACTGGAAGAAAGTCTGACGTTTCTACAAAGCCGTGGGTCTGTAAATGGGTGGCCAAGGTGCAGACCGCACCACACAACACTATCCCAGCCTTGGCAATGCGTGTCCAATCTTTCTCCAGCATGACTTTCATGTCTTTCTTTCTTACCTTATGCATGTTGGTGACAGCATGGGCAACCTCTCGTCCAGCACTCTCATTCTCCTGCCAATGTGTTCCCGGTGAATATTCATCACCACCACCACAGTCTCAAGAGAACACTCTCAAAACTGTACATGGGCGCAAAGCACATGAGGTGAACAAACTTTAACAGGACTCCTCTCTTCTGCACGGTGAGTGAGTGGGACAGAGAGTGGGATAGAGAGATTTTAGATACCCATGGAAAGAGTGTATCTATAGAAAAAGTGACAGAGGTAAGGAAATTAGGATAAGGATGGACTTGTTGACAGGAAGTCTTGCTAAATGGCTGGCGGCGAGTGAGTGATAGAGAGAGATTGAGAGAAGACGAAGGGAAATATTTTTTTCTCTGATGAAATGGCTGAATGTAAACACAGCTGGGTGTAATAGAAGAGCATTTATTGGCTGAATTTTAATTATTGCTTTGACTTGCCGTCGACTGCCAAGGGCTGTTGTGTATAAACAGAGAGTGTACTGCTGACAGCTTCTCTGAATCCTGCCCTGCTTTTCAATGAGAAGGTGCTTACTTCAGAACCTAGGCACTGCACAAAACAATGCATGAATTGAGCTCAAAAGCAGTATTGTTCTCGGCGATGAGCTAATTTGTTAAGCATGTGATGATGACATCCATACATCTCTTGTTATGAAAGGTAACTTAAGTGTAAAGATAACTAGGAGCTTTATTTCAAACCATAAATATGTTTAGTGTTTGTTCAGGTTTTGGATAAATGTACATTTAAGAAATACAATAACTCTAGGTCAATCAGCAAAACACGTTTTGCTGATTGTTGAGGAAAGTTTAATTCCTTCTGAAAACTATATAAAAGCTAAATTACAACAGCAGGCAAATGTGAAGACTCACAATAAAACCTGATATACTCCAAAATACTTTCAATTCAATTTTTGAATTAGTAGCAACATTTTGCAATGATGATGTTTAGATCAAATAAAAAGAAGTAAAATAAAAAAGTATATATACTGTATATACGTATATATATATATATAACATTGTCAAAAGGTACATCACCGGGGTACTGAATATGTTATAAGGAAAAAAACTCAGCGAGGACACCACCTCGATTCATTCTGAATCCAATATTTCATTCTATTTCACTCTACTATTCTCTCTATCCCTGTTATGTGTCTCTGTTCCTGCCCCTTGTTACTCCTCCGTGGGTTCTTGGTGATTAGGTTATATGTTCCGCCTGTCTGTTAGTTTGCCCTGTCTAATGATTTTCACCTGCCCCTCGTTGTCTTAGTCCAGTGGTCTGTCTGTATTGATTTGTCTCCCTGTGTATTTATACCCTTGTGTGTTCTCTGTTCCATGTGTTCCATGTCTTTTGATGGTGTTCGCGTTGGTGTGCGCAGCATACTGTGTTTTGCTGCTCCTGGTTTTGATGAATAAAGCTTCCTTGTTCCACTCAGTTCTGCCATTGTGTCGTACAATTGGGTCCAACCCAACCACTTGATGCAGCCTGACATCATTCATTCTATTCATTCTTCACATCGTAACATCTTAATGAAGCACTCGTCATCACATGCGGTCTCCTCGCACATCCTGGCAGACAATATTGGGCTCTGCAGTGTGTTCACATGTTTCACAAGACCCTCCACTCTAGCACGCTGCTTTAGACACAGTCAACAGCAGTGTTGGGCAAGCAGGAATAGTAATACGTTACTATTTACTGATTACTCCTTCAAAGAGTAATAAAATTACTTTACTTATTACTCTGTATTAAAAGTAATTAGTTACATTACTATATTACTTTCACAATCACTACCCTGCCTCGCCCATTGCGAAAAATGACAACCTGTGTAGCCAACTCATTTTATAATTGAATAATCTTTATTGGAACAATAATGAACCTTAGGAGTCAACAATCAGCAACGTGAAAACATCACAGCCTCTCAAACCAGATGATTGAACAGGTCGGCCCAATTAGCCTATACCCTAAGTTAGCTAGGACCAGAAATCTGGTTCTTGTAACGCAGTAATGCAGCATTACTTAGATTAGTAATAGTTATATTATTACCATTTTGGAAATAGTTACACTAATAGTTACTGAAAAAAGTAATAATATTACAGTAACTAGTTAATGCCGAACACTGGTCAACAGCTACTATAGATACAGTACATGTTTGTCATAAGCATATGTAAGTTGACCATCAAGCGGTAATATCAAAAAGTAGCCTATATCTGTACCAAGAAAAAGACAATAGGCATGGGCACATGACGTGGTAGTTAGATAGGGCTTTGTGTGTAAACACAGGGATGGACTGTATATTGCCATGTGTGGTGGGGCGTAGGTCCTGTCCCTTACATTGTTTCAGTGTGTGGCCATAGAAGAACACATACACACACACACACACAAACACACACACGCACACACACGCACACACACACACACACGCCCGGTAACTTGCAGTAATTTGCAATGTTGGATGACACAAACATATACCTTATAACACACACACACAAACACACACACGCACACACACGCATTCTATCTCCCCATGACTTCACTGACCTTTGACCTTAGGTGAGGGGGGAAATGGCTGTGGTGCGATGGTGCGGGTTCAGTGTCTGCGTGTGAGGTCATTTCCTGGCAGAGCGGTGGTGAAGGCCAGAGGATTCTTTCTTGGTTGACCTCATACAGTCAGGAACTCAAATGGAAGATAGGTTGGAACAAAGGCTGTTTGTGTTTTTGCTGTTTTGCTGCAGAAATCCAATTTTAGTTTATGTTAGTTTAGTAACATGTAGTTTGGTTTGTGTTGCATTTATATTATTTTAAAATGGTTTGTTGTTTAAAATCAAATGTAATATTCTATTAATATATACATATATTTGATTTGATTTGACCTCTAATTGGGCAAACACAACACAACTGGACACAACTAGGACATAAACATTATATTCACAACATCTTTAAGAGCTTTAGTATTGCTTTATTTTGTGTAACAAAACACATGTTTTTACCATGTTACAATCATGGTGCTACATTCACTTTGTTCTAATCTAATCTGCTGTGTGCTTCACAAATGTGGTGTTCAGAGATGTGTATTTCCCTATGTCACTCCTGACCCATAGTATTTTGTGTATAACGCAACCCAACCTTGCAACATGTGTCCTTACATCTTTACTGTAAAACTAAATGTTATACTTCAAGAAATCCCTTTAGGGGAGGTCCTGTCATTCAACATGCAGCTTTATTAACGGGTGTCCAAAATGAACCCTTAACTGTTTTTATCATGACATAATTACTGTTATCTCTGCTGTAGCAAGCTGTGATTTTCACCACATTCACGGAGATATTGGCAGAACTATTTACTCTATTGTCAATCATTTGCTCTCAAGAAAAAGGGAAAGTTAGATAAGAGACCATGTTTTTTTCCCAGCACTATTTACCAATAAACAACTATGTATATGACAGACCCAAAAAGCGCTTTGTTTGCCATCTCTGTCAAAGGATGGGATCTTTGTGTATATAGATCTGGAGGAGGGGGGGGGGAAGAAAGGTCAGAAAAAGGAAAAAGGAATCTGCTCAGCGCTGCATTTGTAAACAAGACAAACATAATCAGTATCTTGAAAGCCACATCTGGCTCCGGTCGAGCCTGTTCCTGGGCTCTGATTGAGAGGCCCGGCAGGCTCCATTGTTACTCAAGTTTGTCTTTTTTCATGTATAGTGCCAAAGAAGAGAATCAAAGTGGATGCGATGTCAAACATTGGCATTGTCTGGAACAGATTCCTAAACACAGATTGTCCCAAAGACGGTAAGAAAGACATGTTCAAAATGTGTAATCATGTGTACACAATAAGCCGAGTGCTCATTCAATATAAATAAGGTGCCAACATGAGCTGTCTAGATGTTTAAGATTTATATTATTCTTGTCCTGATTTGACAATGCTGTCTATGATGATATCGTAAATCATTACATTATGTACAAGTATGACAATGAAGAGCGGAAAATATTATTGTATTGTTTCTTTAGAAGATGGTGATTGGTTTGAGTGTTGAGGACAAGCTGGGATGTAAAGATGAAGACAAGGCGTGTAAACATATGATTGAGTTGATATTGATATGAATATGATATGCCCTAATGTTGTGCCACTGCTAGCTACTGCATATGCTGAAGCACTTTAAAGAGATATAATGCAGGTTCAGCATCTAACAGTGCAGGTAGGGGTTTTGTCTTGTACTGAGTAAACAGCATGAGTTCCAAGTGTACCTGGCTATTGTACCAGTTAACACTCCACAACTGTATGTAAAATGTCATTGTTCTGCAAGCAAAGAGGGCGAACCATGTTTCTCTGACTTGATGAGAAAGGCCTTAATTCACGGAGACACACTGTGCCACCATTTTATTTAACAGAATATCATATAAACATTCTTTGGTGATGGAAGGTGATTGTGGGTTGTTTTATACAAACATGTGGACATGTCACGTTACACACACACACGCACCCACATACTCACTCACATATACTGTATGCACAAACACACACAAGACTCAAATGTAGGCACACCTACATGAATCACAAATGTAGGCATGAATGAATCAAAGGTTAAAAACTAGCATTGTATAATAACATACAGTAATGCATTCTTTACAGTATGATACTAGTTTGTCCCATACAGCAAATTAGAATTGCCCTACAAAATGTGTAATTTGACCTTCAAGACATTTTACTGATTTACATCTGTAAATTAAAATTCCATGCTAAAATATTGCTGTATAACGATATGTACAGTGTGCCGAGTTTATGTCTATTATGTGTGTGTGTGCGTGTGCGTAGACAGATGTGGACACGGTCCCTGTCTTACAAAGTGTGGCGCTCAGTTATGTGTATGTGCAATGTGCTGATAGCATGTCTCTCTGTGCTTCACTATGACCCCTTGTATCACTGCTGCTGGCACGGAGCGGCAGGCTGGGCGGGAGAAAGCAGAAAGCTGCTTGAAAAAAAATCACGTTGATTTTACACAACAGCACCTGGATGTGTTCGCTGTAGAAAGAAGGCTTTCTGACATATACAGTAGTAGGCTGTCTGAATCACAGGGAAATGTAATGGCTGACTATAGGACCAGGGTTGGGTAGGTTACTTTTTAAATGTAGTTTGTTAAACAGTTGCTAGTTACTCACAAATAAGTGCCCGTTGGGGACAATATAAAGTTTACTTACTTACTTAGTTACCAGACTAAAATTATAATCAGTAACATTTTGGGATTACCTAAATTTTGTAATATAATCTGATTACTTTCTATTACTTTTATATTACTTCACTCCTGAACATTGTTCTTTAAAATGCCAACCAAAGCAATTGCGTTGGCATGCCAAATCATACTATTTTTGTGACTGTTTATGTTGCTCAGAGGATCACATTAAAGTAGGACATAATTTAAGCATTTTTCTTCTGTAAACTTCCCTTTTAAATTTGAAAGTAGTCCTAGAAGCAATCATCTTTTTTTATTAATACCTATAATTATAAAAATAACTGCAATGGATAACAGTTACTGTTTTTTGTATTGTTATGTAATCGGTCGGGCAACTTCCTAACCCTGTGTAGGACCACACCTATAGTGTATCTGTATCTGTGTAATGTGTAATAACTGTATGTTCATATGTGTGTGAGTGGGACTCAATTTCAATAACACTGCTGTGCATTTCCACATATTTGTGTAGCGAGATGTACTAATGCAACTGATTCGCTGATTATTATATCTGTCAGGCATCATATCCTACTTTCAGCAAAGGTTGGCTGGCCATGATGGCTTCGGCACATGCTGGCCTGCTGAAGAATAAATCCTCTCTGAATAAATAGTCCATGTCAGCTCAGCAGATGCCCTGACGGCCCTGACTGATTCTACATGCACGCAGTCATAGTAGTATTTACTGTTGGATGAGATCTATTGAAACATTTAGTCTACTGTATATGTACAGAGGTAACCTGACATACAAGAGGAATTGTTGTCACAAGTCCATATGGGAAGGCGTACATTGAAACTGTTTGTGAATGGCAGGTGCTTTAAAAAAAAAACTTGGCATTTGATTGGATGAACCATCTGGTCGTTTTTGCTGTTGGCTCACATAAACCACAGCCGTATAATTATAAACACGACCCTGATTGGAAAGTTCAGTTTCTACTCAAACATATTCAAAATGATTCCGAGGCTTTCCAGACTGATTCTCACAGCGAAATTAAACTGAAGCTTGTGAGATCAGGATGGTCTCGCAAGGCTAGTAAAGAGGTAGAATTGTTCTGAATGGACAGGTGAACAACAATCTAATGATGTCGTTCTGACACAAACATCAATGCACACAAATACGTTTAGACGCTTAGCCTAAATTCATATAAACACGTTTTGATTGCTTTTGATCTAAGTCCTTAATGGTGGTAGCTCGTAAGTCCAAATATATTTGAATACATTTAATATGTATATCTAAATGCTTTCTTACATGCAGCTGTAATGCACAATTCCATTACTATTTGTGTGGAGAATGTTTCAGTAATTGCTGTTGCCATGAATGTCTTGGTGTCTGCTGTGTGTGATCAGTGTGATTACAGAGATCTGCCATGCCTGTATGTGTCTACCACATGTCACTTGACCTTGTATCTTATGTATATGAGATTTCCCAGTTTCTATTGTAATTGAAAGTGTCTAAATACAGATGATACATATGAGACAGATACTTTCCTCAGCTCCCCAAAGGCAAATTACCGGTGTCATGAAGTTCAGCCAGGGTGATGTGTCCAAGATAAATCCCCAGGGATGTATAGTAATATGCATCTGTGACAAGATGGTGATGTTTTTATTGCAGCTTTGTAGTAACTTAGTTATAAGTTACTTTGGTAAAGGTTTCACTTACTGCTTGGTAATCATAGGGAATTTCCCAAAGGCAAATAAATCTTGAATAAACTAGGCTACAAGACAGATATAAAGACAATTACAGATGTGTGACTTTTAAAATACATATAGAATATATATTTAGTAGGTACTATATTTGCATATTCATATTAATGTAAGTATATGAGCCAATACAATTTTTGTAATTTAGCAGAGATTATTTTATCCACACTGAGTACAAGTACGGTATTCAGGAGCAGGCAAATCTGTTGGGGATGGAACTTGGGTTACCAACCAGTTCTGCCAATATGTAATATTAGAGATAATACATATTACACTCAAAAACACTTGCCAAACACTAAAAAAGGCATGACACAAGTTTTCCACAAGTCTTTTGTGCGGATGTGCGAGTGGTTTGTTCGCACACAGGGTCAAAGCCTGCTGAAAGGCACGCTGTGTTTCGTGGGAGGTTGATATATCTGCAACTAACACAGCCATCTACCCATGGCAAGCAAACACAGCATGTTTGCTTGCTTGCTTCACATAAAAGAGAGTTCGCTCGCTCAATCTCATACACGGGCAAAGGAAAACATTCCCCTTATTGTGTGGACTGCTCTCTCCCTCTCTGCTCTTTTTGTTTTTCAGCCATCCTCCCCAGGCCAAGGAATGGCTCCCTCGCTCCGGAACAAGACCACACACAGAGCTCTCCCTCTCGGTTTCCCTCACGCTCCTCTCTTTCAGCCTTTTCCCTTACCCCTTCCTTCCTTCTCTTTTCGATATTGTCCTGTCTCCCCTCCTCTCTCTCTTGAGTTTACATTTTACTCTATCATCCCAGCTCCGTAGCGCGGCTCTATCTCCAGACCGGCCGCTTCTGTTTGTTTGAATATGCCGAGGGCCCGGTCACATACTCTGATGTTTGTGCCTAACAGACCACCCAGCCAGCCAAGAGCCGCGACAAGGGTTATATAGTCTTCATCATTTCAAGGCCTACAGTGTTCCCAGAGCCTCAGTATAGGCTTAAGCTAAATGACATTCATCAGAGTGTGATTATTGTGACTAATATATGGTCACAATACAACACAGCCAGATTAGTATCATTATCGGTTGTGCAACATGCAGGTGAACGATAGTTCAGGGCTCCAGTGGAAGAGAGGATGCTGTTGTTAAAGAAAAACAACATGTGCGTTCTGTGTCTGAGGCAATATCCATTGTTAGAATGATTCCCTCTAGTGGCCATCGAAGAAAAATCGATAAAGGTAAAAGATGCTGTGGACATTCCACTACGGCAGGATTTACAGTATTTGTAGAACAAATATATCCCAGTGTTTAAGTGTCACTGAGTTGAACATCACAAAAGAGGTCAAGAAGCATGTAAAGTCATGTATCCTGTCTGTCTGTGTAGTCATTCTGTCTGTGAGCCTGAGTGTGTGTCCACTATCACATGTATTGAAGTGGCTGGGCATTATGCGTCGTTCTGTGAAAGGAGATTATTAATAAGGCCTCTTCGGGGATGTATAAAGAAATGCATGACCTTGAACTGGCCCTGTCTGAACAGCTGATGCTGTGAAAAAGAAGGATAAGAAGTATCGGGCTGGGTGGCACTCAGTGTGTGTGTGTGTGTGTGTGTGTGAACTGGGCTTTGTCTCCAGACCACACACAGACGGAAAGACGGAAGGATAGGAAGGAAAATGAGAAAGGGGAGAATGACAGAAAAGAGACATGGAAAGGTTCTGCTGAGGACTAACGTCACCATGGACACCAATGTAATTCTATATGTGGAGGAGATGGATATGGCAATTGTAATTGCATGTGTGTACATAATATATGTTTGTGAGGTGCAGTATATGAGTGAATGTGATTAATATGAAAGGATTTGCCCGTAACCCACGCCTCCCTGCCCATCATATGTTTCCACATCTATTTTGAAGCGCTGCTGTCATATTGTGGTAAATGAGACTGTGTTTTCTTAGTGTACCGTTACACGGTCAGGACGACAGGACACACACAGTATTTACGCAATGGAGCATATTTAAAAGGCGGAATGGAACATTTAAATAATATGGAAATGAATACAGATTTGTATATCTTCGTAGTGTAAACATGGCTGCCTTGAAGGGCCTATTCTGTGACCTGCTGTAAAGTTTTCCAGATATTAAACGTGAGTTGTATTTTAGGGGTGGGGGTGCATGCATCACAACCATGAGTGAGAAGGCAATGTGTGCTAAATGGTCCATAAGCAGGGGGGGGGGGGGGTCAGACGATGCTTTTTGGGGGCGCCTTGAGACGTCTTTCCAATTAAAGTTACATTGTTTTTGATAATACCTTTAATATGGCTCATCTTCTTTAATAAAATATGCATTATGAGTTTGTTCCTGCTGTGTTTATTGTTGCTGCCGTTAGTGGAATGGCATTACACTTCTGTGTTATTCTATTAGACGTATAGTTTATTCAGCTTGGGGCTGTGAACTATTTCATAACCACATCACATTGTGTTGACCCGACAATGCAGTTTATCTGACCCTTGTGTGAAGGCAACCTTCCAAAAGGAAATGTTTATGTACACGCGTCTGTCAAACAGTAGACGGTCCTCTGCACACGAATAGAAGTCTGCAATGCTGCTCTCTCCTAATTTCCCTGAAAACTGTAAATGGACAATGAGGGAGGAACAGTGAGCGAGCTGCTTTGACTAGCAAATGATAGGGACAGAGTCTGGCTTGTGCCAGAGCTGCTGGTGTGCAGGCTATATCTCGCCCCATGATTGCTGCATCTGTCCTATTTGCATTACTGATCCATACTATTCGTTGCTGGACCACAGAGAAATTGAGTCTTTGCATTTATTTGCTTTGTTCAAATGCCTGTTAAACCTTTTTTCCATGTAGGCTTTGTCTTATCACAGCCTGGTATGCACATTCGACAACGGATCTGGCCAGTGCGTGCGTGCATGTGCGTGTGTGTGTGTGTGCAGTCATGTACAATAATTCACTATATACTTAAGATAACTTTATAATTATTACTTAAATTCTGGTTTACAAAGTTCTATGGCATGGCTGCCACATTAAATATTTTAATCAATTGAATAATGCCCACAATACACGACAGATTGTAGATGTTTTGGATTGTGATAATATATTGTTAAACATTTAGCATAACATGATCATTTATTTGTGTTTTGTTATCTGTTGCTATGACATTTCCATTTAATAATCGTGATCTGATCGCTTCTTAAATGGGTTCTTTCTTCTTCTCTTGAAAGCATTGTATATGTGTTATCATTCTACTACCAGCGCTCAGCTGCCCAAATGTTTTCAAAGAAGAAAAATAATATCAATAAGATTAAACTTTTAAAATCTTTACAGCAGGAAAAAAATATCGACCATATCAATTTTTCTTTTCTCTCTCTCTCTCTCTCTCTCTCTCTCTCTCTCTCTCGTCTTTTTTTATTTTTGTGTCTGGGCCAAATAGAGGGTGTGCCTTTCTAAAACGTTTTCCACAGCCCCTCCCACACCCTTTCTCAGACCACTAAAGTCTGGTGATTGTTGGAAGGGTTAAGTTATATCGTAATCCGCTGGCCGGTGGCCCTCACTGTGATCTGTGACACCTTTCACCTGAACACCTGCCTGGGCCCTTCGACCATCACCCTGCGTGTCCTCAACCTTGCCCTCGTTTCAGGTACGTCTCACTGTGGGCACCCTACTGCTATAAACTGAATGTTCAATGGCGTGTCAAATAGGAACGCTGTGCCCGGTGGAATTTTATATCTCCCCATTTACTGCTTGAGAGATATGAGTGAAGAAGACTGCTTTAGGGTGGCCCAGCTAATCTTTACAGTTCTTTCTCAATGAACATATAATGTATAGAATATTTGATTACATCTTTTTTGCAACAAATCCCACATGTATATATATTTAAGTGCAGAAGTAGACATGTCTCTAACTTGATCAGTTACTTCTGAATATAAATATATTGTAACTAACTATATATAAATATAAATATAAATAAACAAATAAATATGAATAAATAAATATATATATACATATATATATATACATATATATATATGTATATGTTTGGTAAATATGTAGATTTAAATTATTGTTGTATTAAGTTGTGCTGATAAAAAACCAGTGAGTGAATAAAAGTCAAACTGTATCATACATCATATATCTGAATGTAGTTAGTATTATTGATTATCTTTTATATTTCTTTATTTCTTTTATTTATATTTTTGGTTTTTACAAAGGTTTTGAATTTTCAAGGGTTTTTATTTATTTGTATTTTAATGTAACCAGATGAGTATGGATATTCTTTCTTCTGTCCAGTCCACAGAGCTGGCTATACTTAGCACAATAATAACATTTATCAGATTTTCTCATTAAATATCAGTCGCTATCAGAATGTTCTTCCTCTTCACACAAGTGAACTAAGATACGAAGTGAGGGCAATACATTCTAAGTATTGCTTTAGGATAATCTGTATATGATATTGTTTCAATGTATTTCAACACTGATTTATTTAATTAATCTACTATTGTCCAGCATTCAGAACATAGTCTATGGAAAACTGTATGCTCAGACAACTACTTAAAAACACATTAGTAAGGGTTTTAGTCACGTTTGTTCAGCAACTGTTTACACCTTAGATTTACAATTAAAGTAGACTGCAATAGCCTCAAATTCCATCCACCCACAAGTGTTTCATTTCATTTTAGGCGATACCTTCAGCAGTATTTCAATGAGGATCTCACAAAAGTACGTTTTATAGGTTTTGCTGTCAGGAGGCCGTGACCCTGATAAGATGCACAGGTCTTCAGTGAGACTTCACTCTTGAATGTGACCAATGAAATCAAGGAGCTCATTAAATATCTGAGAAACAGCTGTGATGTGGGTATGGTGGCATTACCAATGTAACCCCCAAAACACAGTTAAGTAGGTGGAGGTTGGTGTAGTTTACGTGTTCAAGGCGGTAGACAACCTACGTAACCTAACTAGACCATCCTGCCATAGAAATAGTGTGAATACTGATATGCTTATATGGTGGTCGTCAAGGCAGCTTTCTATTAGGCTAACCGTGAGTAAACCCAAAGTCCTTATTGGCAAGTCTGGCCACTCAGCGGCCATATAGACACTGCTCATTTAGTTAGCAAAATTAAAGGGAAGAGAGCCACAACTGCACTTTCAATGGTCACTGGGATATGCATGTTAGAGCATGTATAGATTCACCAGTCAAATATAATAATGTCTCTGGTACTTCTCTCATAGAGTTCTATTCAGGACACTCTAAGTGGTCTGTCTCCTCTATATAATGTCTCTGGTATTTCTCTCATAGAGTTCTATTGAGGACTCTCTAAGTGGTCTGTCTCCTCTATATAATGTCTCTGGTGCTTCTCCCATAGAGTTCTATTGAGGACTCTCTAAGAGGTCTGTCTCCTCTATATAATGTCTCTGGTACTTCTCCCATAGAGTTCTATTGAGGACTCTCTAAGCGGTCTGCCTCGCCCCCCAGACCCACCTGTGCCTCCCCCAGACCCACCTGTGCCTCCCCCAGACCCAGCTCTATTGTCTCCAGGGACTGCCGCAGCAGCCCACTCTTCTCCTGCTCCACACTGCCGCCGCCGCCGATCTCTCCCTCTGTCGCCACCCGCAGGCCCTCCAGGAGAGTGCGGTTCTCTCCCCGGAGCGCCTCCAGCCCGGCGATCACCTGCCTGGTGCTGCACACAAGGTCTTCCCCCGACAACATGGTTCTGCCCGTGAAGGTTCCCACTTGGGAGAAAGGGGAAAAAGTGGTGGCGAGTGGTTGGCAGGGTTACTGAGGAAGTGCTAGTGGTAGCTTATCTGTGTCGCTATAGCTACACTAATAATGAGACAAACCGGTATACGTGATCTCCATCTTGTATGTCGCTCTATAAAACGACTCAAAAAGCAATAAATTAATGTCAGAAGCATAATTATAGGAAGTTATGTCGGTGTGTGTGTGTGTGTGTGCACACGTATGTGTATGTGTGTTTAGTGTAATTTGGTAGCACAGCCCTCGTAATACTAGAAAGCTTCGTTTTATAGTGTTTGATTACAATATGTAGGCTGCTGTATCTTTACATAGTTCTACTTTTAGGTTATATGCTCAATGTGTTATATATTTGTCAATCTACATATCCAAGAAGACATTCAAAATAGTCACGTCTGCACCGTTGGATTTGAGGTGTGGGACAGGTAGTCATTTTATCTTTGTTTTGTTATGCAGGCGGAATAGGACACTCGATACGTTACGCCTAAATGTCAGTTACGTCACCTGTATTCATTCAGTCAGGTGTGTGTGTGTAGCCCACAGGACACTGTAGATAACTAGGTCACAAGCAAAGAGACCCTCTCGTAACATCAACAATACCCAATACATATTGGTAACAACAACAACACAATACATATTGGTAACAACAACAACAACACAATACATATTGGTAACAACATCAACACAATACATATTGGTAACAACAACAACACAATACCCAATACATATGGGTAACAACAACACAGTGAACTACTGCGGCGGAGTTAGCTCTGCGTTAATGCAAAAAACGATTAGCCTAATTTAGTTGACAACGCCTGCATTTCTTGTTTTGCTACAAGTCAGGCAGACAGACAGGCGGACAGGGAGGAAGGTTCACTAGACTGAATTATGCAAACTATTTCCTATGAAGAAACACCGGTGTCAGCACCATGTATCCGTATAGCCTGCTCTGTGTTGCTAGCAACGAAACATGCGTGTCGACGCACTTTAACTTTCGTCATGAGTTGGTGTTTACATTAATATATGCAATAGGTCGCGCAACATTAACCACGGTCTTGTAATGAAAACACTACCGGTATTCATGAAAAAAATGCCTCATGGTAAAAACATCCTTGTTGATAATGTTATCACGTCGACGCCTAACCACAAGAAACCGCGACAGCTTCATGGACAGACACGACTGCTGCAGTGCCAGGACCGCCCGGGACGCACGTAAACAAATGTTATTTATAGCTTAGCCTACCTGCTTAATTCCACTCTGCTGGCGTGGTTCTGACCTCTTTATTTACTCAAGCCGGCTGACCTAGTTTGAGGATACGATAGCATCAAAGTCCCCTACATATTTATAATCTCCATATCTGCTGTGATGATTATTAGCGAAAGATCATAAAACAGCATTTCATCATTCACCTGTCTTCCTTCCGACATTCACACAGGTCCAGGCATCTACCTATCCCATCATCGTGCCTATCCCGTCATGCACCGCGGCGCCTGCCTGGGTGGACACCGGTGTGGTACCGAAATTGATTCCTCCACCAAAGTTTCAGCATTTGTAGTATTGAACAAACGCTGTCGAGAAAAAAACACCACACAATATTACAGTAGCACGGACGATTAGAAAAGTCACTAACGCTTTCGATTACGTTGATTGTGCTGACGGAGTAAGCAGATTGATAAATATACTGGGAAACATATTCGATTCCTCAAGGAATTTGTCTGTCTCGCCGCATATGCCAGCCTGATAAATCATTAGGCTAGAACAGGGGTAGGGAATCCTGGTCCTGGAGAGCCTCAGCCCTGCATGATTTAGATGTCTCCCTGCTCCAACACACCTGATTCAACTTAGTGGGTCATTATCAGGCTTCTAACACACATACTTCTAACTTTGTTCATCAGAATCAGGTGTGTTGGAGCAGGGAGAAATCTAAAACATGAAGGGCTGCGGCTCTCCAGGACCAGGGTTCCCTACCCCTGTGCTAGAAGATACATCCGGCTGGGGGGGATTATATGATAACAATGACTATTATTTCTGACGCCTGGTGGGTCGACATTGCGACAACCTAAATAGCCACTGTTTCATTTATTTCGTTCTATTCTGTAGGCTACCTTAAATGTGCTCAACATAATGTGCTCAACACTACACTACAGTAGGCTACATTACCTGGATATTGTGTGTGTGTACACGCGTGCACGTGTTTGTGTGTAGTCTATCTATATTAGTAGTAGCCTGGTAGTACTATTAAGATAATTAATAAGATAATTAAGTCTGCCATGGGATAGTGGATTGTGGTGTGGTTTACATTAAGAGTAGTTTAACATGGCGAATATGCGTAAACAAGGCTTTGGTTGTAAGTAGGCTACGTCTGAATCAGACACTAAAGCAATGGGTATGTCTGCGCAGGCTGGACATACGAATGAGGGGAAAGCTATAAATATGTGTGCTTGTCAGTGACATCAAGACTCACATAGGGGGAGACAGAGAACCAGCGATACAAACGGAAAGGGTGAGAGAGAGAGAGAGAGAGAGAGAGAGAGAGAGAGAGAGAAGCATAGCGGCAGATTCAAACAACTGTAGTTATTGACTTGTGTTCGTGTTACAAAAGTATCCAAGAAAAAACACTAATTGACGTCACATTTATTGATACGGTCGGGTGTGAATGTTACGGATCATGGGGAGACAAAAAAAAGAGTCCGGGAATTAAAAAATTAAAAAATATATAAAACCAAATAAGAAAAAATATATTGAGATGACATTTTTTTTTACAGTAAAAAAACTAATTCCGGGACAACATATCCCGAAAGGCCTCCTTCTTCAGTCGGACGGCTTCCCTGACCAGCGGTGTCCACCACGATGTTCGAGGGTTACCGCCCCTTGAGGCACCTTTTTAAAGAATTTTTAAAATTCTTTAATTCTAATTAATTTCTTAATATGTTACCTGTAGAAAAATATTTGTGCATGTATGTGATTTACATGTGTTCACTTATGCCACTATGTGGGTGTGTGTGTGCACGCGTGTGTGTGTGCGTGCCTGTGTGCATGCGTCAAAGGATGAATACCAGGTAGGGTTGTTTTGCTAACTATTTTGTGATGTAGTGTAGTTTATGCATTTGTGTGTGTATGTACGGTATGTGTGCGTGAGTGCATGTGTGTATATATGTGTAATTGTGTACGAGTGTGTGCGTGTGCGCGCTTGTGTGTGTGTGTATCTGTGTGTGTGTGTGTGTATGTGCGTGTGTGTGTGTGTGTGTGTATCTGTGTGTGTGTCTTCAGCTAGTGTGTGTGTGCGCGTGCGTGTGTATCTGTGTGTGTGTGTGTATCTGTGTGTGTGTGCGTGCGTGTGTATCTGTGTGTGTGTGTCTTCAGCTAGTGTGTGACAGATATACGAGCCTTGTGATCCATGGTTCAGCTGTCGAGAGGCAGTGCACCCACTACTGACAGAGGTGAGCAGCCAGGCAAGGTGGCTATATAAGGATACAAACCCTTGTGGGAGCCCCCCACACATACACGCACAAACACAACCCTCCAGGGCCAGAGGCAGGGGTCGAAGTTCAAGGGGTCAAAAGGTGCTGCTTGATGCTACAGGCCCATGTACACTTCTCCTCTTGTGGACGCATCTCAGCGCCTTGAGGGTGTGTCAACTATTTTTGTATGCAAAGGGCCTTACTGATCTTTACCACTATACTTTTATGTGCCAAACTTGATTTATTAGGATCCCCATTAGCTGATGCAAAATAAACAGCAGCTTCTCTTCCTGCAGGTCCACACAGAACATATAACGTTGGAGTTACGTGGAGAAAAATTCCCTTAAGTAAGTTAAGAAAAGGATAGTATGGGGGTAAATACAGGGCAGTAAACTGTGAATGGGCCTGAAACCATTCTTGCACTATTTGAGCATGGTGGAACATGACGTTATCCCACACGATGACATAGGTCACACCATCAGCTCTCCAGACCTCAAGGAAGGTTATAAGGAGATCTGCATTGTATGATCCAATATGAGGTCTGCGTCCCAGCACATCATCTTCTGATATAGCTGCACAAACGCAGGTACTGGCATGGTTGCCCGCTGGCCAATTACATTCCAGCCTTATTGTCTTGGCCAGGTTAGCCCGCCTCATCCAAATACCTGTAAATGAATATGTGATGGTTTTCATCAGTATCCATTTCCATCACTCTCTAAAAAATACATTTAGGAAAGATACAGTAATTACAATGATGTAGAGGTTTTGGGGAATATTTAGAGTACAAATACGCACCATGACACTGAACATACCTGAACATACTCAGTTCTTAGTTGCTTCACTCTGTATTTCTTTCAAAAAGCACCCGGGGGGGCGGGGGTGGGTGGGGGTGGGGGACGGGGGGTAAGGGGCCCACCAAGCTGAGCTGAGGCAATTGGATACAGAGGTTCATGGAGAGCCCTGGTCCCTAAACATAGCAGGCTGCAGGTCACGGCCCTTCCCCCTCTGAACAGTCCCATGGAGCTGGACAGACCAGGCCAGCCTGGCTGGTCTGTGACCCGGGTTAACAGCGCCTCCCCCCTCCCCCCCTCCTCCTCCACATCCCGCCCATATGGCCCATATTCCAATCCCAGGCCCCCGCATTTCCTACGTTGGTGGAGGGGTAGAGAGGGATGTGAGCCTATGGGCGGTCTAGGGGGAGGGGTAGAGAGGGTCCTCCTCCTCCCCCGCTGTAGGGAGTGGGGGCTCTGTGGTTCTGTGGGAGGGAGGGGGGAGATGGTGGGGATTTGCATTGACAGTCTAAACTGGGAGTCTGAAGCAATGCTAGGACACACACACACACACACACACACGTACCAGGGGCACACACAGATGCATACACGCACACGCACACAGACAGGTAGGTATCAGTGGGCACACACACACACACGTACATGCTCTTAGACACATACGTGTGTGTGTGTGCTGTGATGGCAATTTCTGTAAAATACCTGCTCTTACTAAGATCTTGTATTAGGCCATAGTTTAATATTCTCCATGGAGAAGACCAGCAGCTGCAGTCATCCCAAAGACTGGTAACAACACTTTCTGTTCTCTGTCATTATATAGCCTGTTGACCCTTTGCATATGACCCTTAAATGACCCTTACATGACCTGGCCCTAAGACAGCTCAATCATTAGCCAGTGCACAGACCAGACTATATATTATTATACATTATATATAATGTAATCAATTAACTAAACTAAAATTTCCATAACAGTGCATGTGTGTGTGTATGTACGTGTGTATGCATGTGTATATATGCGTGTGTGTGTATGTGAGTGTATGTGTGTGTACACAGTATGTGCATGTATGTGCATGTGTGTGTGTGTGCATGTGTATATTTGCGTGCATGTTTGTGTGTGTACACAGTATGTGCATGTATGTGCATGTGTGTGTGTGTGTGTGCATGTGTATATGTGCGTGCATGTTTGTGTGTGTACACAGTATGTGCATGTATGTGTGTGTATGTGTGTGTGTGTGTGTACACAGTATGTTCATGTGTGTGTGTGTGCGTGAGCTAGCATCTAGCTAGGGCACCCGGAGGCTAATTTGGTAGGCGATGCTAGCAGATAGGCCACAGCTGTGAAACAGGAGCTGGGCTATTGATTTAGAGCAAACCGACAGACATGCTTGCAGATACTCTCCACTGCAAACCTTATATATGTTGTGTGTGCATAAAACACACACACACAAGTCTATTGTATTGCCATGGTGTAGTTTAGGCTGATGCTGTACAGGCAGTCAATGCACCTTTGCAACATATCGTAGGCTCAAAGTCATGTTTACTACCACAGATGTACAGCTGCGCGATAGATTAATAGACCACTGCAGCAGCTTCACAGATACTTACTACTTATACATTTACATTTTGTACTTACGTGTAATATATGTATTTTTGTATTTATAGACTTCTTCTATTTATGTTATATATGTTTCACATTTACAGTATAGTTTTACTGTTTAAAAGAATGTGCTTTTTTTAATGCAGATATCCGGTACTTAGTATGCTCGTGGATTTCTGCAGAAAATAAGGGCGGAAATTGTACACAGATTGTACAGAGATTGGTGTAGCTGGAAATGTGCAATATTGCTCTTCATACTAAAGTGAGGCAGAGTACACTCCCCTCTTCTTCAACCCCCATTAGTGCCACGAGACGCTGGGACCGTAATAGCCGCTTCACTCTCAGTACAGCCTGTATGTTTTCTCTCTGGATAGATTACTGAAGCCTATCGGGCTGCAGACGGGTGTAAACAACCTGGCACTGGTACGGTGTAGAGCTTTATTGGAGCGCAGCCTGCTTGATCCCAGTCCAAGCAGAGACGTCCAACCCTCACCGAGCTTTGGAGGTGAATGCCTCCCATACTGTACTGTATATTCACATGCAAATATTCTCATTTTCGCACGCACACACACACACACACACAGTGTAGCAACAGACTATACAAATATATGGTTAGCATCATGAGCATAAACACAATTTGGGGGCTTGTCTGGGATATGACTCTATGATGCATAGACCAATCAGATGGCAGATAAATGAGTGAACCTGAGTCAGCAAAATGCCTGCAATTTATTAATATTTAGCTACTTGGATATACTAACATACTACAGATTGAATTCACTTTGTGGGTGAAACATTCTTCACCAGTATGTTCATTAATTGCCTTCCTTTTTACACGGACGTATTTAAAGCAGGTCTGGCATTTAGTCCTGGCCAACTCCAGACCCTCCATGGTTCCCTAACAGATTATCACTATGCCATGATCACAAGACCCTGGTTCACGTCACTAACACCTTAAAGGGGGCTTTGGGACACACTCAACATTGGATGTTTTCATTCCAAGCTGCGCTGCCAAGTCAGCCAGATCACGTATGAAACAGCCCAAGCCAGAGGCCGTGTTACAGTAGGATCTTGAAACACTGGGGAAACATTTATATATTTACCTGATACCTGCCAAGCATTTACGTTATCTTCGAGTAAACGACAAAAAGGTTCAGGTGTACCGACTGGTTTTCAAGGTAACTGGTTTCCAATTGCTTGCATGTGGCGTGCGTACATGAGACGTGCGTGCATGTGGTATACTCTATCTCAGTGCTAACCTGACATGCCAGAGGAATTGTTGTCACATGTCCATCTGGGGAGACATACATTGAAACTGTTTGTGAATGGCTGTACTTTCAAAAAAATACTTTGCAGTGAATTAGATTAGACCATCTGGTCGTTTTCACTGTCGGCACCATGGTCGGCACACCTAAACCATGCCCGTGCAGCTATAAACACGAGCTGATTGGACAACCACGCCCGTATAGCTATAAACATGAAGCTGATTGGAAAACCACGCCCGTATAGCTATAAACATGAAGCTGATTGGAAAACCACGCCCGTGCAGCTATAAACACGACTCTGATTGGAAAGTTCAGTTGCTACTCGGACACATTCAAAATGATTCCGAGGCTTTCCAGACTGATTCTCACGGCAAAATGAAACTGAAGCTCGCGAGGTCAGAATGGTCTCAGCACACCTCTAGCTGCAACAGTATTGTTCTTCCAGAGGGATTCAGTCACACAAAGACAAAGCATGCAAGGTCCTGAAACTGTTTGGGCTATTCTACAATATACTGCAACCTGCAACATTTAGTTTTAAATTGTCTTAGAACTATTATTATTATAACTATTATATTATTATAACTATTATATTATTATATTCAGATGAATAGTTCCAGATGATCATTTTGTATTGATTTTTGTAACACATTGTGAGATTCATAACAGATATGGGTCTGTAGCTCCAGATACTCATGCTTAACGACGCAACTGGCTCAAGCTACAGTATCTATGTGTATGTGCAATGAGTATACCTGTCAGTCATTACAACCAATTACACAAGGTCAACACAGGGTCAACACAAGGTCAACACAAGGTCAACACAGGGCAGGGAGTGACGGGGAAACAGGCCTGACACACAAGGTCAACACAGGGCAGGGAGTGACGGGGAAACAGGCCTGAAACACAAGGTAAACACAGGGCAGGGAGTGACGGGGAAACAG